>JAJIZL010066476.1:0-11612 GCA_023969395.1 Amblyomma maculatum
TTTCAGCTCCAACAGCGCAGCATATAGTTTTAGAAACATTTTTTTTTATTTCTTATTGAACTGCTAGCTGATCTGGTAACTGTCTTAGTTGCTGACACTATATACAAGCTTTGCCTCATGTCGCGTCGACGGCGCATATTTTGGCGGGATTAGGAGCTGGCACGCGGCAGGCAGTGGAGATTTTAGAGTGCGCACAAGGCAGTCACTATCACAGTTTTCTTGGGTATCTAAAAATTAGTAACCATAGTGCATGTCGAAGCATCCCGTTCACTCTATATTAGAAGTAATCATTGCCACATACGTGGTGTATTTGACCAGGGTTTTAAATTATTCATGCGCTACTATGATACCGATATAATTCATCAAGAGTCAAGAGACCATGCTCTCATGTTGCGCGTTGCTTCTGATGCGTGTCTGGGCTAACGCATTCGGCTGACAGTGCCGGCGGGCTGCCTTTTCAACTGACACCAGCGCCTCGATAAATAGTAGTTGTGGTTTAGCTCTGGTTAACCCTAGTTGACTGCCAAAGCAACGGCGGAAGCTTCTTTTGCCTGCTACATTATTTCCTTATCACGTCCTATCAGTGTAAGGTGCTACATTATTGGGGACACTTAGCCTCATCCTTTAAGGGTATTATGCGAGAGCGTAAGCTACCAGCCCACATATTAAGTCACGCTTCAACCAAGCTGTTTGTACGTGCCTGAGCGTCATAGGCGTAAAGAGAATGCAAACGATCCTTGCAGGCTGATTCTGATATCACCCTCCCGTATGAAAGGAGCGACCCGAGTTGGCAGCTCCTGCCCGTGGCATAGTGGTAACATGAATTGAAATGTCATGGCAGGCTGATTTTTTTATGAGGAGACCGTAGCTACGCCTCTTCACGGCGTAGCTGCGGCCACCGGAGGTCTCGCTTCTTGCTTTGGCTGTCGAAGTGTTGCTTTCACAACAAAAGTCGATTCAGGACTAATGGTGTCAGTCCCTCTCTAAGCACAAATGAGGCAGTTAGGACAACATGGTGAATCAGCCTCAATTCTCGTAACTTAACCGGGCTGTCACACTTATGCGACTGCAGCCAGTGTATCAATATACGCACACCTCGGCTAATATCGCTCTGACTTTTGTAAGCAGGACACCTTGCTGTCATGAAATGTAGGAGGCGCTAAGAACACATGCGTGAGCATCCACTTCGCAGTGATCTAGGCGTGCAAAACCCTTTTTGTTACCGGTCGGTAGTAGATGCAGTATATACGTGCCGAGAAACCACACGTTTTTATAAGTAGAAGCAATAATCAAAAAAAAAACTGCGCGAACAAACGAGGACGACAGGAAGAAACAACAGGAACAGGCGCTGACTCTCAACTAAAATTTAATCGCAGAAAACACAATTATATAAGGTACAGAAAACAATGAAACACCAAAACCAGACCTCACGTGTTACTATGTGATGTCCAGATATGCAACTTCGCAGTCACGCAGGAGCAGGGAAGGTTTGCTGACACACAATCTTTCTTGGCCATATTATACGCCCCGATGATTTCCCTGGTCAACTGGTCGGGGTGTTTGTACAAAATGTCAGTATAATGTAAAGACGGAAAACAGGATTGACACTCACGGCAATGATCAACTAGATTGGTGGAGCGATTAGATTCTAATGAGTTGAGATGTTCTCTGAGACGTGTGTTAATACATCGTCCCGTTTGCCCAATGTATATCTGACCACAGGACAAGGGAATTTTATAAACTACCCCTTTGGAGCAAGGCACAAATCTTTTATCGTGTTTAACAGCACAAGACGCTACAGATTTATTAGGATTACGGGACTTATTTTCTACCACTGAACAAATTTTATTGAGCTTATTAGGGGCCGAAAAAACAACATCAACTTCATACCTATGGGCAACATTTTTAAGACCATGAGAAAGGCGATGAACATAGGGAAGAACTGCGAACTTTCTTCGTTTCTGTTCTTTCTGTGAAGGCGGCAGCCATGCCGGCGATTTAAGTTTTTTGATTATTTTATTGCAACCCAAAGTTAGAAGCTCAGCTGGATAACCCGCTTCCCTAAGTCTCTTAGCCTGGTTATCGAAACTTTCTTTCATAACATGGTGACAGGATTTTGACAACGCAGAAGACCATGATGAAACAACAATTCCACATTTCACTACCTTAGAATGATGCGATTTATAATCTAGCAGCGGTTTATTGGCCCGGTGTTTTATTGTTTTCTGTACCTTATATAATTGTGTTTTCTGCGATTAAATTTTAGTTGAGAGTCAGCGCCTGTTCCTGTTGTTTCTTCCTGTCGTCCTCGTTTGTTTGCGCTGTTTTTTTGGATGATGTATCATCAACTCGCCCGCTTAACTATCCTGTAGAAGCAATAAAAACGTCTTATAGAAATCTAGTCATATTCCTTGATGAAGCATATTGCACAATTAGCGTTATCCTGTGTGAACATTTATTTTTCTTTCGCAACAGCCTGGCGTTTGCTTCTTCATGGCC
Organism: Amblyomma maculatum; assembly: GCA_023969395.1. Taxonomy (NCBI): domain Eukaryota; kingdom Metazoa; phylum Arthropoda; class Arachnida; order Ixodida; family Ixodidae; genus Amblyomma; species Amblyomma maculatum. The sequence goes on from JAJIZL010066476.1 coordinate 2,500, forward strand.
TTTTTAAGTTCGAAAAAAATGAAAAGAAATGTACTGCTTACCGGCAGCACGCTGGTAGTGAGCGCCTCTAAGTTAACAGACACCATTACACCTTAAGGTAGAAAGCAACATCGTTATTTCGTGCCCCTCTTTGGTTTTTCCTATGACTTAGCTACTGGAAACTCATTCCAGAAGGAAAAAGAAGATGCGAGAAAAACAAAAGGAAAATGGCCTAAACGAAGTGCGTGAAACACGCGTTGACAAAATGTGGCCCCGAAAGGGCTGCTGCTGGCCATGTAAAATAGTACGGCCAGAATGAGCAGGAATTTTATAGAATGGTAACTAGCGTTGTGGTGCTCAAGCCAAGTTGGTTATAAAGCCACAGTAGCGTCCTGTGCTCTGAGCTTGTTTGAACCAGTAGTTAACTTTGTGCTTTTGCTCATGCGTTTCATATTGAAAAATAACGAAGTTGAGTACGTTCATTCGAAGCGAAAGCCTCAGTACGCAATGCAAAGCCAAGGTTGCCGTGCGGAGCCGGAGCTGGTACTGCGCATGCGCCGAGCAACAGGTGATCCGCACGTGAAGTTAGAGTTGCACCCCCGCCGCTGCCGCCGCCTACTCCGCAGCCTCGCTGCGCTGAACAAACTGCGCCGCTCGGCCGCCGCAGAAACCACAGGCTCACTGCGCGCCTTGCGCATGCGCATTAGCAACAGATGCGACATGCGTGACGTCAAAGTTGCTCCGCCGACGACTCCACAGGCTCGGTGTGTGCGTCGCGCATGCGCAGTAGCTACAGATGACGCCATTACTCGGCTCCTTATAGACCAACACCCTGCTTACAAACAAAGTTTTCGCTCACGGCACCGCAGCTGATTGGGGGGGGGGGGGGGGGGGGGGAGGGGCAAAGAAGGGTTAGCGCCCATAGGAATGAATGGAACCGAAAGATTTCAAAACAATTTTCTCATTTCACGGGGTCCCTATGATGTTATTCGGCACAAAGCAACAATGAATACCCGAGCACAGATTGTGGAAGTATGAAACCTCATTACCGAGGCGAAGTATTTTTAAAACACAGCGCAACGTAGGGTGGTGTGAGTTGGAAGGGCCACCTATAGAAACACATGTAAAGACAACTTACCGCAACATTTTTCTCGTTTCGGAGAGCACCAGAAGTAGTGGCCAGTCGCCGAACGCTGACCAGCGCTTTGAAGAAGTGTGTGACAAAGTAAACTGCGCAATTGCGGAAGAAGTGCACTTTTAAAACTCCTCGAATAATCGATGTTGCGCATCCAGACACCCTCAAAAGGCTGATATAGCGAATCGCGCAGTTTTCCTTACAGTCTGTTATGCTGCCGCATGACGCAAATTAGCTTAATACATGTCACTCAAGTGATACATCCGCCATACGACAATATGGACCGAAGGACAATTACGCATTGCAGCAGACGACGGCGCAGCTGGAGATACCCACAGCGGTCGCCTCCAGCTACGGAGCGTTTGCTAGCGACGGCACCGATGGTGTGTGTACGGTCGTCTGCAACTGTGCGCGATCAGTGCTGTGAACAGTGCCGTAAATCGTCAGACTTGCAGCATTTGCAAGGGAATGTAATGTGCACAGCAGCAATGTTGGACTACGCGAAAAGCTTGTCGAAATCAGATAAACAGCGCCACAATGAAAATAATTTTGGATGGGAAAAAACAGCGCAAACGGACGAAGGACAATATAAGAACACACAGACGAGCGCTGACTCGCAACTACGTTTTTATTCAGAAATCAAAAACGTGTATATATAGCATCACATGACATTTCCTTCCCCGTGCATATGTCCAGAGCATACCTCAGAACGCCACATCATAGGAAAAAAGCAAAACCCCAAAAACCGGTATCAGGAAAAAACGCTACAAGAGCCATAAAAACCGGTAAAAAACGCCAAAAGAACAACGGTAAAATCTTAAAAAAAAAACACACACACAATCGCTTCAAGTGTTGTCAAGAAATGCGAATTCTTTTTGAACTATCATTAACGATGGCTGGCTAAAGCATCAATCTTGTCTTTTGAGAATTCCATTAACTCCCTTGTCACCTTATCTTAAGGCGACAAGGGAGTTAATGGAAGCATACACATTTTTATTAATTAATATGCTTCACAGAGATGTCAGAAGCGAAATGTTGTTACATACATATATTCATGGTCTTAAAATAATGCACCACATCTTAAGAAACGACTGCTTTCGTGGGCACAAAGTCAGCTTCTTTGCGAACCATTCTTTACATACATTTTGTATGGGCTCCGCTACCGCAAGCATTTCTAACTCATATTCTATACAAGAGGTTTTAAAAGTAGATAGACTCCGCAATGATGCAGCATACGTTGTTACACACTTCAAAGCGCTGGCCAGCATTTGACGACCGGCCGCCATTTTTGGTGCTCTGCGAAACGAGAAAAGTGTTGCGGAAATTTGTGTTTACATGTGTGTCTATGTATTGCCCTCCCAACTCGCCCCCCCCCCCCCCCCCCCCACGTTCCGCGGCGTTTTAAGAATAGAGAGATTTAGCACACCGTGATCCGCCTCCGCGCGTTCCACTGCGCATGCCCAGATCACTTCGATGCCGATAGATGGCGCCACATACTAGATGTCGGCACATAGACCTGCCGCATTGGAACCAATCAGCTTGTACGCCCCCGCTCACGAGCGGTAGAGGGTCACGGTGGCGGATCGCGGATCACGGTATGCTAAATCTGTCTAATACTTCGCCTCGGTGATGAGATTTCATACTTCCACGATCAGTTGTAAGATGTTCATGGTTGCTCTGTGCCGAATAGCGACATCATAGGTGTCCCGTGAAATGAGAAAACGGCTTTGAAATATTTCGGTTCCATGTACTCCAATGGGCTCTAACCCTACTTTTCACGCTCAGTCGGCCGAGCCTGGTGACAGAAGCGCCACCGCATCGTGCTTACGTCACAGATTGGTGTTGTTCTATAAAATGAGGATGAAAAGCGTTCGTTCTTCAGATGATAAATGGATGAAGCAGTTGAAAGTCTACGTGCATACTGCGACCGACATCTACGTCGATTACGGCAAGCCACGTCGATGGATCCCGAAGTTGCGGCGTGGCATAAGAAAAGTCGACAAGGAGACCGAGAGGCCTAGACCTGGGATAATCATTGTATACGTTTTAGCTATATGGACGGCAAACAGAAGATAAACAAGCTGCTGCATAACTGCGTGTAACCGTGCGTATACAACTTCCTTGAAACACTAGTTTTCACCGGACCTAAACCACAGCAATTTTTATATGCGAACAAGTTTGCGCAGGATAAGCGATCGAAAGTTTAAGGACAGACTCTTTGCAAACTGGTTCATTGCTTAAAAAAAGACATAGCAAAGTTAGGCTAAAATGAAATTGCACTAAGCCGCCCCGGAGGAGGAGTTGCACTACGGCTTTGCACACGATAGTTAGCTCCCATGTGCATTAAAGCTGTTCGTGTGTTATATGTTGCTAATTTTCGCTGCATTTGTTTCCTGCTCAGGCTAACATTTCCTCGAATCTGGTAGCTTTCATGTCATAAGTAACGTAAAAGGGCTATCGCGAAACTTGCTCCCCTCCTCCCTCCCCTTTTATATCACGTTCGCCGTGGCAGTCGTACCTATACAAGGCGTTCCACGTCCTGCAAAAATGAAGAGGGTGCGGAGAGGGGCTGGTGACCACTCTTAATTAAGGTAGGTTACACACAGCATAAGCAGGCGTCACTGCAGCTCAGTTATTAAAGCAGCACTTCTGAAATTTGGGAATTGTGGTCTGAATCTCACAGACGGTATATAGTTGTATTTTCTTCTAGTTTGTAAACAGTGTTTTTCACGGCTCCATTACTATCCTAATTGGGTTAGGCAAAAAAAGCCCGCACGCTTTGTCTAGTCTCAGTAGCTGTTGACTCCAGGCAAGTAGTCAGTAAGTCACTCTATGCTATCTTCAAGGACAGGAAAATGTTTAGTAGGATATTTTCAACAGTGACATTCACTACAGTCTCTACTTCTGCACTTATGCCGCTGCCGTGGAGGAGTGTGGGACAAGAACTACACCGCGTTTCACTTATGCCCATGCGCTCTTTTTAAAATTGCACTAATTTAGCACGGGTGATGCTTTGAATTGAAGACGAAGTGTACAAATGTAAATGCACTGTATTAGAAATTTATCCGAGCCGGCAATGCCAAAAACAGTGGTCGTGGTCGATTCACAACGTCAACAAAATTGTTTCAACGTGGCGATTAGTGTAAGTGGGAATAACTTTGCGATATCATTTATAGACGTGTGTTTTGAGGTTTAAAAATGCATCCACGGTGCTCCGATTTAGAATAATAAAAGAAAATGAGACCTGATATTTTCTACCATGCAGAGCCCGAAACTAGAGCATGTCGAATGACCCGCCTGCAAGCGTTCTTCCTTCAAATACTTGTCATTGTCCCAAAGCAAGGTTGGCGGGAATTACAGTTAGGTCAATTTCATCAGCGCCAGTTGATTTCCTTCACCAGAACCTGTACAGCGTTGTCAAGCACGAAGAGGTTGCGGAAGTACTCAGGAATATTGGCATCCCAGGTTCAAAATACAGCTTCCTCTGTGAATAGTGGACACGGCGGCCCTGCCGTGATGATGTCACCTGAAGTGCCTTTGTTTGTGCAGGTTAGTGCAAAAAGATACGGTATTCGTAGCGACCACCTGTGTCTAGTTGTGCTGCCGTGTCTACAAGTACTGCTTGATTGTGTCGACTGTCTTTCATTGGAATGCATACTGCTGAAGCTTTCAGGGGATGTAGAGGAAAACCCTGGGCCTGTTTCAGAAGCTATCCTAAATGAAATTCCCAAAACTCAAAAAGGCATATTGACCACAGTTACTGCAATTCAAGAAAAACAAACATCGTCTGAGGCAGGTACAGTGAAAATGCAAACAAGGTTCGATTCCATCGAAGCGAAGCTCGTGGTCCTAGAGGAATCTCAAATAAGGCCATCTAATATTGATACTACTATGAGTGATTGCCAGGCGAAAACCGCTGCTCTAGCTAAACAACTTGATGGCTTGGAAAATCTGTCCCGGCGGAGCAACCTGATTGTAAGAGGTATACTGGAAGAAGAAAATGAAAACGACGAAACATTGCTGAAGAAAGTAAACGACAAGTTTTTGAGGCAAAGCTTGGAGAGAAACTTAGTACCATTGAGAGAATACACCGTCTTGGTAAGTTGTCTCCGGGAAAGCATCGCCCAGTTATCCTTAGGACTGGCGATTTTAGGGAAAAACTAAGATTATGAATAATTACTACAAGCTTCATCATTAGCCTGACTATACCCACTGAAGGGCGAAGGCCTTTCCCATATTTCTCCAATTATTCCGGTTTTGTGCTAGCTGCATCCACTTGACCCCTGCAAACTTCTAAACTTCATCCGCCCACCTAACTGTCTGCCGCCCCTTGCTACGCTTTCCTTCCCTTGGAATCCAGTTTGTTACCCTAGGCGACCATCGGTTATCCTCTCTTCGCACTACATGTCCTGCCCATGCCCATTTCTTCTTCTTAATTTCCACTAGAATGTCAGTAACTTCAAATAATTCTCTGGCCCGCTCTGCACGCTTCCTATCTCTTAAGGTTACCCCTACCATTTTTCGTTCCATAGCCCTCTGAGTTGTCCTCAACTTAAGTAGAACCCTCTTGGTTAGCCTCCACGTTTCAGCCCCATACGTGAGTACAGGTAAGATGCAACTGTTGTATACTTTCCTCTTGAGCGATACCGGTAAGCTGCTAGTCATAATCTGCGAGTGCTTACGACATGCGCTCCATCCCAATCTTATTCTCATTGTTATTTCCTTTTCACGGTCCGGATCTGCGGTTACTACCTGTCCTAAGTAGACATATTCGCCTACTACTACCAGTGCTTCGCTACCTAACATAAACTGCTGTTTCTTCCCGAGGCGGTTGAACATTACGTTAATCTTCTGCATATTGATTTTTAGGCCTACCTTTTTACTTTTCCTGTCTAGGTCATCAATCATTATTTGCAGTTCATCCCCCGAGTTACTTAGCAAGGCAATGTCATCAGCAAATTGTAGATTACTGAGGTATTCTCCATTTACCCTTATCCCTAACTCCTTCCATTCCAAGTCTCTGAATACTTCCTCTAAGCAAGCTGTGAATAGTACTGGGGAGACCATGTCTCCTTGCCTAACACCTTTCTTTATGGGAATTTTGTTACTTTCTTTATGCAGAACTATGGTTGCTGTGCAGCCACTATATATATCTTCCAGCACTTTCACGCACGGCTCGTCTACCCCCTGATTTCGCAATGCCTGCATCACCGCCGAGGTTTCAACTGAGTCAAATGCTTTTTCGTAATCAATGAGTGCTATGTATAAGGGCTGGTTATATTCCGAGCATTTTTATATCACCTGGTTGATAGTATGGATATGGTCGATAGTAGAGTACCGTTTCCGAAAACCTGCTTGATCCTTTGCTTGATTGCTGTCTAAGGTTGTCCTGATTATATTAGCAATTACCTTAGAAAATACCTTATACGTAACAGAGAGTAAGCTGATTGTTCTGTAATTTTTAAAGTCCTTAGAATCGCCTTTCTTATGAATGAGGATAATATTTCCATTCTTCCATGGTTTCGGTACCGTCGGTGACACCATGCACTGCGTATAGAGGGTGGCCAGTTTTTCTAGCTCGATATCCCCCCCCCCCCCCCCCACCCGTCCTTGAACAAATCTGTAGTTATCTGATCTTCTCCAGCTGATTTCCCCCTTTTCATAGTTTCTAATGATTTCTTGGCCTCGTCCTTCGTCACTGGTGGAACGTCTGACTGTTTTTCCCTGCCGCCAATCTCATTACGGTCCTGACTACTGTGGCTACTGTAGAGATCTGTATAGGACTCCTCGGCTACTTTGACTATCTTGTATATATTCGTGACGACGTTGCCCGCCTTGTCCCTTACCGCATACATCTGGTTTTTGCATATGCCCAATTTCTTCTTTACCGCTTTAAGGCTTCCCCGTTCTTTACAGCAGGCTCAATTTTCTCCATGTTATACTTCCTTATATCGGCCACCTTGCGCTTATTGATTAGCTTTGATATCTCGGCCAATTCTAATTGGAAGCTTTGATACTCTGGCGTTTCTTAATTAAATCTTTCGTCTCCTTAGACAGCGTACTGGTATCCTCTCTAACTATCCTAGCGCCTGCTTCTACAGCGCACCCAGTAAGGATATCTCTGAAATTATTGTTCAGTGCTTCTAGGCTAGTGCCGCCATCCTCGGTTAGAGCTGAATATCTATTCTGTGGCTTAAAGGAGGGCAAATAAGCATTTCAGAGGACTATTCTAAAAGAGTGCATGATATAAGGAAGAACCTCTGGAATTCCGCTGTAGACGAAAGGAAAAATGGGGCCAAGGTTACGATGGTATTGGATAATGTGAAGGTGAACAAAATCCTTTGCGCCTGGGACGAAACTACAAAACAAAGGTACAAATGTCATAACCCTTCTGGGAGTAGCGATTGACGCAGGAACACAGGATCAAAACCGTTCAAAGTCATAAATGTTAATGCCAGAAGAATATTAAATAAAATAGTCGAATTAGAAAGCATAATCATAGAATATGAACCAGACATAGTAGTCACCGAAACGTGGCTGCATAGGGATATCAGTTCAGTTCAGTCGTTCAGTCGTGTCCGACTCTTCGTGACCCTATTGACCATGTCACGCCACGCTTTCCGGTCTCTCACTATCTTCCTAACATCACATAACTTCATCTGCAGTGCCTCGAGGATGCCATCTAACCATCGCGTTCGCTGCCTACCCCTTCTCCGGCAACCCTCAACCTTTCCCAACATCAAATCTTTCTCCAGCGACTCCTCTCTTCTCATCAGATGACCAAAGTAGCTGAGCTTTAACTTTAGAATTTGACCCTCCAATGAGCAGTCAGGGTTTATGGTCGACAATATTGACTGATTTGATCTTCTGGCAGTCCAAGGAACTCTCAAGAGTCTTCGCCAGCACCACAATTCAAACGCGTCAATTCTTCGGCGGTCAGCCTTTTTCACAGTCCAACTCTCGCATCCATACATCACAACTGGAAAGACCATAGCACGAGTTATACGGATCTTGGTTGGCAGACTAATGTCTCTGCTCTTTACTAGGCGGTCAAGGCTAACCATTGCTCTCTTTCCCAGAAGCAGGCGTCTCCTAATTTCATGGCTGCAGTCTCCTTCCGAGGTAATCTTGGAGCCCAAGAAGAGAAAATCTGTCACTGCATCCACTTCTTGTCCCTTGATGCTCCAGGACTTGATAGGGCAAGACGCCATGATCTTTGTCTTTTTAATGTTCAGTTTAAGCCCAAACTTCTCACTCTCTTCTTGTACGCGCATCAGAAGTCTCTTGAGTTCCGCTTCACTTTCTGCCATTAAAGTGGTATCATCCGCATATCTAAGGTTGTTGATACGTTTTCCAGCAATCTTCACTCCAGCTGAAGACTCGTCCAGACCGGCCTTCCTCATGATGCACTCTGCATATAGGTTAAATAGGCAGGGCGACAGTATGCAGCCTTGCCTCACCCCTTTCTCAATCGGAAACCAATCAGTAAGACCATGCCCAGTTCTGACTGTGGCCTCTTGCCCTTCATAAAGGTTCCTGAGGAGACAGATGAGGTGAATTGGAACTCCCATCTCTTGGAGAGCTTGCCACAATCTGCTGTGATCTACGCAGTCAAACGCTTTCGCATAATCAATAAAGCAGAAGTAGATGGGTTTCTGGAACTCTCTTGCTTTTTCCATGATCCAGCGAAGGTTGGCAACTTGGTCTCTAGTTCCTCTGCCCTTGCGAAACCCAGCTTGCACGTCCGGAAGCTCCCGATCCACATACTGCTGCAGCCTACCTTGGAGGATTTTCAACATCACCTTGCTAGCATGCGAAATAAGCGCGATCGTGCGGTAGTTGGAACAATCCTTGGCACTGCCTTTCTTTGGAATGGGGATGTAAACTGACCTCCTCCAATCCTGTGGCCACTGCAGGGTTGTCCAAATCTTCTGACATAATGTATGCAGAATGTTAACAGCGTCATGGTTGAGGTTTTGAAGCAACTCAGCTGGAATGC
>JAJIZL010066477.1:0-16977 GCA_023969395.1 Amblyomma maculatum
ACACCACATATACGCGATTTCGGCGTTGGTTCAACTCGCCGTCATCTCCATGTGTCCGTAGTTGTCACATTTGGCCACTCAGCGGCATTCTTTATAAAATTTGTAACTAGGCGGCGGACAGGAACAATTTTGGAACAGTCTGTGCATGGTTTCTTCGCAGCGTTGACTGGATTGCGAGCTGCCGGTAAACTTGAGAAGTGTGGCAGCAGCTGTCTTCCATGTATTTTCAACTTCAGCTGCAGATCAAATTAACTATAGGCGGCGGAAGCTGCAGTCTGTGTGGAGTCTTTGCAGCTTTGATTCACTTGTGAGCTACCGGTAAACTTGGGGAGGGAGGTAGCAGTTATTTTTTTTTTATATTTGGCTTTGAGACGGTGCCGTGTTCAGCTGCCATGGTGTGTCACCATACGTACACGATTTTGGCGTCGATTTAACTCGCCTTCACCTCCTTGAGTCCGTCAGCCGTTGACAAAAGTGCGCAACATGCTTGAAAAAAAAAATTAACTAGGCTGCGGAAGCTGCAGTCTGTGTGGTTTCTTTGCAGGTTGGACTGAATTGTAAGCTACCATGAAACTTGAGAAGCGTGGTAGCAGTTTTTTTATATTTTGCGCTGAAACGGTTTCGTTTTCAACTGTCAGTGCGTGACACCATTTGTACGCGATGTCTGCGTTGGTTGAACTCGCCTTCACCACCGTGCTTCTATCAGCCGCCGGCCAAAGAGCGCAACATGCTTGAAAAAAAAATTAAATAGCCAGCGGGAACGATTTAGTAGCAGTCCGCGTGGCAGCAAAACACACGGCGATATGGGCCGCGCGCGCGCCGCCCGCCCCGCTGGAAAGGAGGAAGCTGCACGCCCAGCAAAAAAAAAAAAAAAAAGCGCGCGCTCGCACGTGACGGCGCTCGGCCAATGAGAGGGTCGAACGACGAAGGAGAGCGCAGGAGAGGAGGCGGGCGGCAAACTTCACATGTTGGCGCTACTTTTAGTTTATTGAGGGGTTTTACCCCCACCTATCGAGGGACTTTACCCCCACCTAGGCTGCCTCGATGCGCGGGTGAGCGCCCTCATTCCACCTCACGCTATCGTCAGTCGCGTGTTGTGCTGCTGTTACTGTTGTGTTTATCCCTCGTGTATGCATGTGCGCCTTCGCAATGTGTTTCTGGCTATTAAGGCGAAAGCCTGTCTATAGCTTATTGAATGAAATCCAGTGCGCGAGAGTCGTGCGCTGATGTGTCACTTGGCGATCATCCTGAAGATATTATCAGAAAAAAAAAATTCCTGTCTCCATGCTTTCCGAGAACACCGTAGAATCTGCACTGGAGAATTGCATAAGCCTGTGCTGTCCACGAAATGCGTCAGCGCGGTTCCCCGTACGACAGGTACTGCGCCTTTCCCTTCCTATTAAGGTGGCAGTTTGGGCTTGTTGGTAACAAGTCTAAAAAAAATAGCGCAGGGATAGAACGGGGACAAGCAATTATAAGGCAATTATAGAACTTCCCTGTAAAGCAACTCCCTTCCTGTAAAGCAATTATAGAACGCCGGCGAAATTTGATGCGTTCAACGGAACGCTGGTTGTGTTCGACAAGGGGCGCGTGATATACTGCATGTGTGCTGCAGCAGCAAACTCAGGCTTTCGCATTTCTCCTCGGTAGATTCTGCAGTGCTCTCAGATTATTATTTTTTTTTTTTGCGTGGTGCCAGAATACGAGGCGGAAATTTTATTATGGCAAACAGCATTTAATTTTCGTGGGGCACCAAGGAAACAACTTAGCCTCACAGAATGGCGCTTCAGGCTGCTTATCCAGAAAATCATGAGGCCATTTTTGGGGGGAATTTCACCTCCGACCTTGCAGAACAGCATGCACAACGGAAAGTCACCAATGCTAAGCCAAAATCACGGAAGGTATTTAAAGTGCAGGAACTTTCCCGCGCTGGCATAAAAAAATCACATGTTTAGCGCACAAAATCCAGTCTGGCTATCGCTTATTATATATATATTTGTGTAAATTTCGTTAACGACTAACAGTCCAGTGAACCCTCCTGATTACAAAATACGAGGTGTATGCATGGCGCGCATTTTGTTTTAAATAGGCGGAAAACGGCGTGGCGTCACCGCAGCTGCGATGTTGCATAGCACGAGCAGAATTCAGTTTTGCGGCTGTGCAGGAAAAAAATGGCTAAGCAAATAGCACTGCAGCCGCGCCTACCAGTACAGCTGCTTTCCCAGCTAGTTTAAGAATAAAATAACTGCAGCTCTGGAAAAACATCAATATCATAAATGGTTTATGGGAACAGCTAGCTACGAGCTCACCGACAACGCTGAGAGCGGGAGCCTGCTCCGGTTCTTCACGGAAAATAATTTACATGAGTTTCTATAATATGCTTTATGGCAAGCTCACGTAAAAAAAAAAAAAAAAAAAAAAAAAAAAAAAACTACGAGCGCGAGATGCCGGCTCTCGCAAACGCATATTCTCGGGTGCCAGCAGCCTCTAAGCTGGCGGCACACGCTCGTAAGCATTTATGCATGACCACAGAAAGCTAATATATATGCCTATAATGCCAAGTGATTTTGCTCAGCAGCAGCTATCAAGCGAAACACAGCCGGACTGTAGTTATCCATACTATAGCGGCAGCGACGGCGCGAGCCGAAACGGATGGATGGATGGATTGAATATAGGAGCGTCCCCTTTGAAACGGGTGGTAGAAGTAGCTATCTTGCTCATTTTTCTCCCTATATCTTAATTATTGATTTAGAATGGTTAACTAAACCATCATTCTATTTATTAAATTTTGTTCCTACATTACTAACATTATGTCACTTCTCTGCTTTTAAGCCACCAATCTTCCAGTCGTTTTTTGCTAGTTTCCACCGCCGGTTTATTCACCCGGCCCCTGTTATCTCTAAACCCCAGAGCTTCAGGAACAGTGATTGCGCCTGTACCAACATCCGGATGGATACCATTACATTCGAGTATAATATGGGCAATTGTTTCCCTGAAGTTTCCACATACAGCACATGCGTCATCTCCATTGTTAAATTTCTTTTTGTAGCTGCGTGTTCTAAGGCACCCTGATCTAGCTTCAAAAAGTAGGGCACTGCCTCTTGAGTTATCAAAGAAATCTTCCTTCCTGATCTGCATTTTCCACTTTCGGTATAATTCCACACTCTGTTTCTTTTCCGTCGAATTTATCCAATTTTTACCTTCTGTGTTTTTCACCTGTTGCTTAATGCTCTTTATTTCTCCGTCCTTGTTACTAGCATACTTACTGGTTAGTTTCCTAGTTCTTTTCCTCCATTGCGAGTCAACGCTTTTTAGGTACAGGTATTTAAATACTTTAGCTGCCCATCTGTTACTGTCCAATTTCTTCAGGCGTTCCTCATATAATATTTTACTCTGAGCTTCCAGCACTTCGAAAGATGCCCAGCCCATATCTCCCTGTACCGCCTCATTTGTAGTTTTGCCGTGGGCACCTAGTGCTAACCGTCCAACGGATCTCTGATTTGTTTCTAATGTCGACTGTACCTCTGATTTTAGGCACAAAACCGCATTTCCGAAAGTAAGTCCGGGCACCATAATTCCTTTCCAAATACCCCTCAAAACATCATACCTATTGTATCCCCACAATGCCTTATGCTTCATTATCCCGGCATTCCTTCGCCCTTTGGCCTTAAGTGATTGCTCATGCTTTCCAATGTATGCCAATCCTTCGTTTACCCATACCCCCAGATATTTATATTCTGCTACTCTAGGTATTTCAAGGCCTTGTATTTTAAGACCCTGATCAGTTGAGCCATTGAAAATCATCAGACCCGACTTAACTGCGCTGAAACTGAAGCCTAGAGCGTCCCCTTCGTCTCCGCAATACTTAACTAGAGTTTGCTATTCTTCCAGACTCTCAGCTAGCAGCACAATATCGTCTGCATACATCAAACCGGGGAGGCGCTGCTCTACCGCCTTTCCACCTAATCTATATGACAGGCTAAAACCTAGGTTACTGTCTTGTATCCTCCGTTCCAGGTTTATCATATAAAGCATGAACAGCACCGGTGATAGAGGACAATGAGGGGAAGTTGTGGGGCCACCTGGCGCGGCTCGCCGTCCCTACTGAGGAATCACGTGACATTTTCGCGGACACGCCCTGCCGTAGGAGGCGGCAGGATGAGCAGGTCGCCAAGTAATAAAGCCGCACCGAGCGACACCGCTCAAACCTTCCTCGCCTTCCTATTGGCTGATGGGATTCGGCGGAAAAAAATCCGGCGGCGAGAATCGGTCCCGGACTGATTCGGCTTTCCGCCGCGATTTCCGGCGGATTCTCTCCCGCGGCGGCAAATCGCGCGCTCTCGCCGCCGAATGCTCAAGTGTGAACGAGCCACTAACCTATAAGCCCCAGCCATTTTTTTTTTAATATCTGTTGTAGGCCATCCCAGTAAAAAAAAAAAGATCAATGGGTCCAATTGGGAAGACCAGTCAGATTGAATTGGTTCTACTAATCCCAAATGGTTTGTCCAATGGGTACTGTCCAACCCATCTGGTTTCTTCACTCCCAATTGGGACGCCCAGTTGGTTTCGTGACTCCCAATTGAGAATGAAGAAACCATTTGGGCGTCCCAATTGGAACTGAAGAAACCAACGAGCATCCCAATTGGGATTGAATAAACCCCAATCGGAATTACATCAATCCCAATTGGGATTCCTTTGCTCCCAATTTGGACGCCCATTTGAAACGAATTGGGCTTCCAACTGGGCTTACCATTGGTTCTAATTGGTCCTAAGCAAACATTCCCAATTGGGAAAGTCAAGTCAGTGATATCCCTGACTGAGATGTGCACAGATATATACATACCTCTATAAAGAGACAACAATGGAATTTTTAAGTTCTTGTAAAAAGTATATGCCGCTTAATCGTATTAATTGATTATATCATGTTCACTGTAAGTGCAGGCATAATTAAATAAGGTAACTCTGAATAACAAAGATGCGTCACTGGTCCCAGCAGCACTGTTCAAAGAATGGAGTATATAAGTCTGCATTAGTTCCCTGTGTATAATGCTTGCTTGTCTCATGATTTCTGTAAAAAAAATTGAATTTAATTTCACTTGTATAAAAGTTGGCTCTCCTATAACTTCTGGACAGAAAACATTGAAATTGCATCTCCATTCTTTTTTTTTTAAGCTATGTGAGTACAAACCATTTGGGCTTAATGGGTATGCCATTTGAGTTCAATTAGTGAACCATTTGGTCTTCATGGGTGACCAATCATTTCCAGTTGGGAGCACCAATTCATATCAAATGGCCAGGCTCAATGGGTGGCAAAACACAATTGGTTTTTGACCAATTCATTTCAATTGGGAAATTCCCAATTGGACCCATTGATTTTTTTTTTTTTTTTGACTGGGATATCATTGCATCGCCGCTACCGTTTCGGTGGTGGACGAAGGCTGTTGCGAACGCGCGTCTTTCTCTGCATCTTCTTTTGAAGAGAAAAGCTTCACTAGGAGGGCATGAGCCCCGCCGGGGTGGTGCAGTCCTTGTAAACCATTTTAACACCATTTGTGATTACACTTCCGACATTTACATGCTCCAAAGTGCATACAAGATATCATGCCCAACTCGATCAAAGGCCTTCTGCAGGTCCAGTTGTAACATTGCTACGTGATCTTGCATGGCATCGCAATATTCCAATACGCTTCTCGCCACGTGAATATTGGTGAATATAGTCCTGCCTTTAATTCCGCACGTCTGATGAGGTCCTACAAGGGTTGTAAAGACATTCTGCAATCTTCTGGCTAGGACCTTCATGTATACTTTATAGTCCACATTTGTTAAACTTATTGGGCGGTAGTTTTCGCCACAGAGCAATCTAGCCACGTCTTCGGTTTTTGGAATCAGTACTACATGGGACTTGCAAAAAGATGGTGGGAGAAAGTCTTTCTCATAACATTCAGGTATCATCCGTTCTAAACACACAGCTATTTCTACCTTGAATAACTTATACAAGGCTGCTCCAAGCCCGCCAGGTCCAGGTGACTTATGAAGACTTAATTCATCTATGGCACTTTCGATTTCAGCGGCTGTTATTGGTTTTTCCAGCATTTGCTTGACGTCATCATCCAACCTAGGCATGAGTGGTAAAATCTCTTGGCAAAGCAATCAAGATCCTTTGGCTTCTGGCTAAGCAAGTCTCTGTAAAATTCGGAAAAGGCTCGTTCTACTATAGTGCCTTTTTACTAGGAACTTCATTTTGGTAATAAATTTTGTTTATATCTTTGTTCACCGCGTGCCGCTTCTCATCACTGAGCACCCGCTTGGTGGGGTTTCCCCACACCACAGCCTCTCGGCCCGCACCCTTATCATCGCGCCGCGATACCTGTCTTCATCGATCACTTCCAGTTCGCTCTTTGTTTCTTTTGAGCTCGTGTCGCAGAAAAGCCAGTGTCGTCGGCGGCGTTGGCCGTGAGCGATAAATCCCGGCATGCACTTCATGAATAAAAAGCAACTTCCAAGATGTGCTGGGTGGGAATCGAACCAGGGTCTCCGGAGTGTGAGACGGAGACGCTCCACTCAGCCACGAGTTCGATGCTTGAAAGCGGTACAAAAGCGCTTCTAGTGAATGCGGTGTTGCCTTAGAAACGTGCCGTAGAACGTTATACTGCGGTGTATATCGGTAATTATGAGCATGTTACAGAAGTCGCAGTTACACGAGTAGCGAAGTACGTTTCCGCTACATTTCTTCTGCGCTCTGTGCACATGCAGAGCCATCTTGCGGCAAACACAGAAGAACCCCTCTTCGCAATGTGCGGCGCTGCCCCGACACGTGGCGCGCCACTCGCTCCTGACGCTATCGCGTTCCACTCTTGAAGGCGAAGCTTAAGCATCCTCCAAATTTTTATTTCTTTTTTAAATTTTCCCGGATCGATGCTTTCTACGCTTAGCATATAGTCTAGTTCGCCACGCAGATATTTTTCGCGTTCTCTTTCCTTAAAACGCAAGACACTTGCTCTGTTTATTGCGGCTACTTTAATGTCACACTTAAACAATTCCCAAGCTTGCACAAAGTCACACACATTGCCCTGTAATATAGGTTTGTAATACGTTCTACTTGATTAAGAGATGTTTCATCATCTAATAATTTATCATTGAACTTCCACAGTTCCCAACTGAATTTGGTGGTTTTCTCCTTATCTACCAAATGACCATAACTAAAGAATGGTCACTAAAGCTGACATGCTCACACTTGTAACTGAAACACATTGGGAAAGTCGCAACAGGTACGTAAATGCGATCAAGTCTAGCATGCGAAGTACCTTGAAAGTGCGCATAATTCGCTTGACCTTCAGGTATGAGCACATTGCCAACGTCCTCTAACGATCATTCTCATTAACTATTCTCGAAAGTAACTCTGCGCTAGTGTCACGCACAAGGTTTTTGGTTGACTTATCCTCTGGTCTGCATACACAATTGAAGTCACCAAGCAATAATATACGCCTCTCACAAGATAGGTACGATTCGACGTTGGTATTGAAAAAAACACTCACGTTCCGCACGCTTATTCGGAGCGTATAAACACACACTGCTCTCCATGGAGTTTTGTCAACAAGGAAATCACACACTACTAACCTACCCGTTCCACACGTTATCACAGCTTCAACTTGGCTGATAGCCGTGCGGATTAAAATAATGCATCCGGCAGATTTTTGAACCGCATGGCTTACACATACGTATCTGCTGTGAAAAACTTCGACCATTCGATCTGTTTGCTCTTCACTTTCAATTTTTGTTTCTTGTACTGCAAGTAAGTCGATATAATTATCTAGCAGTAGCCTATTTAACTGCTGTTGCCGTCTGCGCGCTGAGAGGCCCCTCACATTAAGCGTTGCGACGCGTAGGCAAGTTTGAAAAGGACGAGCCATTTTAAAGAAAGAAGACGCCGATCATTCTACCCACACTTATAAGGCAGAGCGACATAGTGATGCACCAAAAGTTTCGTGTCGTGAAGCGATGCCAGTTGC
This sequence comes from Amblyomma maculatum, assembly GCA_023969395.1. NCBI lineage: Eukaryota > Metazoa > Arthropoda > Arachnida > Ixodida > Ixodidae > Amblyomma > Amblyomma maculatum. Next base: position 8,010 of record JAJIZL010066477.1, read on the forward strand.
ACTGTACAGCACAGGTCTCACACGGTCTTTAGTCCCGATCACCGACCGGGACATCACATCTGCTTTGCAAAACTCGCCCCCGCTAAGGCGGAGGCGTTGATGACGGAGTCTTCCGGTCTGGGGGGATGTTTGGCCTCGGTTTGAAGCTCTGACGACGGACCAGGTTGGCCTTCGTCGGTGGCTCCCCGTTGCCGTTCGCATTCCTGCCAGCTTCACACTCATTCCTCGTGTTCCCGCTTTACAGGCATGCTGGAAGCCGATGCCATGAAGTCTCGAGGTTCGCTCGTGGAAGCCTCCTGCAGACTTACTGGCGTGTTTGGGGTAGTAGGTTTGTCTCCCTTCGCCTCTCCCTCAGTAGTTGCGCCCGCAGGAATTGGCGTTGCTTCTACAGTTCCATCTGGAAGCTCCTCCGCCGCCGCGGCTTTTTCTAGGGGCGTTTCCTCGCACTTGGCCTCTTCACTGCATTCCAGCGTCATTTCCACGGCATCAGCAGCGTCCATCAAGTGGTCCGCTACATCATCTTTCCGTGCCGGACCCGCAACATCCGCGTATGTACGCACACACTGGGTATCCTCGTGTCCAAAGCGGCGACACAACCCGCAACGCGGAACGCGGCACTCTCGGCGTATATGCCCAGTTCCGCTACACTAGAGGCACAGCGGGGCCCTGCCCGGGACGTAGACGAGAGCAACGTGTTCGGAAACGCGCTGCTGGTGCGGCAAATCCTCAACGGTGACGCCTGCGTGTAACTTCAGCATTACGGAGCGAGTCGTGGACGCCTTGTCAATGCAGCCATTCACCCGCCACTTGTCTCTGGTTAGTTCCGTTACTTTTCCGAACGGAGACAGGGCCACTCGCACGTCTTCATCGCGGACGCCGTGTAACATTAGTACAGTTTCAGACGTACGGCCTGATTGCACGGGTCAATCACCACACACCGACGCTCCTTCACGTCGAATGCTGGAACCTGCAGCATCTTCTTTTTTCCTTCATCTTTGAAGGTTACCGCCCACAGGTGGTTCATCATGATAATTAAGCCCCAAGGACGACAACTTCCGACAGCAATGACATATGTTCGGGCGCGTCTCGAAAATGTTCTACACGATAAGGCCTAGCTGAGACATCCCCGTGCAAAAAAAAAAAAAAAAAAAAACAGTGTGTAAAACAGTCGAACCGAATGGCAGATGTGCAGAACCATTTGGTAATCATTGGCAGCGTTGCTCGTATACTCCTGATACCGCGACCCAACCGGGCCGCTGAATCCGCTCCTTGGGAGCCCATGATGCCAGCGTCCGTCACGCTCGGTGGCGAATGGTATTAAAATGATTTATAAAGAGTGCGTTGCAAAATTAGTCATACTAGTAAATTGAGTGAATGCATACCGGTGCTATCTTCTGTTCGACAAGGGTGTCCATTGTCACCCCTTCTCTTTGCCTTATACTTGGAACCTTTCTGTTTAAGGCTTCTCTCCAGCCAAGCTATTACAGGGTACACATTTTTCAATGTTGCAGTTAAGGTCCTAGCCTACGCTGACGACATCGCAGTGTTTTGTGCGGACCAAGACAGCGTAAAGGAAGTTGCCAAAGAAGCTGCGGAGTACTGTAAGGCTACTGGCAGTGCAATTAACTGGACTAAATGTTTAGGTTTCTGGTATGGAGAATGGGAACACACACCGGATTACTTTTGTAACATCAGATGGACGATAACACCGGGCAAATACCTTGGTGTGCCACTTGATCAGCACACGAACACGAAAGAGTACTGGGAGGAAGAAAGGCAGCGAGTTAAAAATCAAACGGACAAGTGGGGAGGACACAACTTTTCTATGTTTTCTAGAGCTGCTCTGTGTAACGTATTTTTGGTTGCAAAGATATTTTATGTTCTTCAAGCTCTATCGATGACAAGAGCGTCTGTACAGAAACTTCACCGTGTATTTGCAACGTTTATATGGGCATCCACATGGGAAAGCAAGAACCGGGGCAATCCGTTTCACGCAGTTAAGAATGGGGGCCTTGGGTTGATGCATCTATTTCTCAAGCAAATTGTGACTAGATTTTCTTTTCTGCGTGAGCAAAGCGACACCTTTTTAAGGACCGTAATCCAAGTGAGATTACGTGAGTCACTGCCTGAATACGTCGTATCTGCTTTTTCAAAACCGGTGGCATTAAGCCCCTTTTTGCGGGAAGTTGTTTTATCTTTTCGCATCATTAAGGCAGGTTCTCAACTGAATATCTGTCAATTGTGCCGCGGAAGAAGTTGTATAAGGATCTGTGAGATGTGTTTTTGGCAGTGCCAGTGTACCGCGATGTGTATAATGTAGGGTCTGAGCGTGACGTTTTGAAAAGGGTAAAACGTATGCCTGTCAGAGCTGGTGCAAAATCATTCTTTTTTTGAATTGCATTCCGGCACTCTTCCAGTCAAACCATGGCTGCAGAACAAAGGGCTCTTTGTACCTTGGTCTATTAACTGCATTATTTGCAGAAAACTCGAGACCATTGAACACATCTTGTTGGAGTGCCATGACTCAGTTTTCCTCTGGGATATCTTGAAGCGAACTTTAAAAAAGGAATTGTCAATAACGCCATTCGGTATCCGATATCTGCCATGCGTCGACCCTGAAGGAGTGCCGAATGACATGCTGATGCTATTATGTATGCATAGCGTATGGAAAACGCGTATGGATGTCAGGCATGAGCGAACCGTTGTACACCCCGCTCGACACTACTTCATCGAGAGGGTGGTATACCTGAGAGAAATTCTACGTGCACAAGATAATTATCCGGAGTGGCTACCTGTACTGGACCAGCTGGCTTCAGTAAAGCCCTTTTAAATCTAGCGCTTTAGGCAGAACGTACGTGCCTAGTGCTTTTAGCATTCCTTTTGTTTTGCTTTATTGTTGTGTATTCAGAGTGTATGCTGTGTGCTTAAAAAAACTGGTAATAAAGAAAACAAAAACGGGGTGGCGCAGTGGTAAGACGCCCGACTACTGTGCCGGAGTACCCGCGGGTTCGAACCCGACCTCGGCGGCTGCGTTTGGGTGGAGGCGAAACGAAGAGGTGTCCGTGTGCTGTGCGATGTCAGCGCACGGTAAAGATCCCCAGGTGGTCTATGTTGACGCGGCAGAATACGCAACAAGAGGAGCGTTCGCACTGGCGGTGGTGGACGTGCACGGACGGCTGCAGGCATCAGCGTCAGTAGTGACGAAATCTTCGGAAACCGCGGGAGAGGCAGCTGTGGTACTAGCCATAGCTAGCACCGACGCGGATACAATCTTTTGCTGTCCGTAGCTTTGCGGGGGGCAGAATCTCAACTGCAGCGCAGAAAATACTGAAACTGACCAGACAACCATACAGAGAAATTGAGGTGATATGGGTGCCGGCTCTCTCGGGGAATCCGGGAAATGAGGCGGCCCACAACATGGCTCGAGGTTTCGTCAACCGAGTCGGTGGGTCCTTCGTATCCATGGGTTACTAAGGAGGGGCTGTCATCTTTTCACGATATCACAAGTCATTACAGATTGGAACGGCACAAATTTCCACCACCTTACAAAACGTTGGATAAGGCACAGGAGACCGCTTGGAGGAGATTCCAGACGAGATCATTTCTTAGCCCTTACCTAATAGCAAAAATATACCCGGATGACTTTAACCCCGCGTGCAGGTTCTGTGACGAAACAGCCACGCATGATCACATACTATGGCAATGTAAAGAAGAACCTCCACCGGAAGGTCTAGTACAGATTCCTTCTCTTGAGCGATGGGAGGCCGTTCTGGTCAGCTCGGACCCGGGCATTCAAGCCTTGGCCGCCGAGTGGGCCACTAAGGTCGCCGCCAGCCATGGACTGGAGGCCATCTAGAGCGGACCGTCTGCATCTGCATTTTGACGAAATAAACGTTTTCCAATCCAATCCGTAGCCCTCCACTACGGTTTCTCTTTCTCTCTTTCCACTTTCACTCCCACCTTCCTCCTTTCCCTTAAGGCGAGGTTGAGGTGTCCACAGAAAACAAGTGAGACAGTTACCGCGCCTTTCCCTTCTTATAAATCAATCAGCTTAGGAGGGCGCAAGGTGGTGAAGGGTGGCTGCTCCTGGCCCTACTGGGCTGGGACTGGTGGGTCAACGCCGCTTGCGGCGGGGACCAGCCTGCCGCTACAGTGAACTAGAATACTCTAGTTCAGTGTACTGCCACCGAATTTTTCTCTGTTGTAGGCCGTCATTGCATTCGCCACCGCTTCGGTGGTGGACGACGGCTGTTAATTGCGACGCGCGTCATTCTCTCCCTCTTCTTTTTTTTCATCTCTATTTTCTCTTCTATTCGTACGAGGCAGCGGAGGTGGCTCAGCTACAGCACCATAGCTACAGAGCCAGTAGCAGGCCTGTGGATTTTCTTTTCCTTCTTTCTAGAGACGCAACAACTAAGCTGGTCGACACCGCGCTTCGCGTGAGCCAGAGCCCCAGATTTGCCACTTCTGCGCATGCTCGAAACCGAGTGACGTCATGCAAGGCGCTGGTGGCCGCCGTCGCGCTAGCTCCAACGCCTGTCCTTTCGCCGCCGCCGCGCTACTACGCACGCGCGCCGCCGCTTCTCCTCCTCGCCACCACTTGACCTTTCGCCGCAGCCTGGAGCATTGGGGGGGGGGGGGGGGGGGGGGGGTTATATAAAGCGCGCTTTCTCATAGAACGGGCGCAGACACTCGCCATGGATGTAGAAACAACAGTCGGGCGGCGCAGAACCACCAATCCAGGAGTGGTAGCTTGGAAGCTTGCTAGTGATCTGCCGCTGGTGTGGCTGGGACAGGTAGGCCACCGCCGCTTGCGGCGGGGGCTAGCCTGCCACTGTATTATCTGTTGTAGGTCGTCATTGCACCCGCCCCCGCTTCGTGGTGGTGAACGACGGCTGTTGTTGCGGCGCGCATCTTTCTCTTCCTCTTCTTTTTTTTCTTTCTTGTGCGATGGCCCCAATAAGCCGCAGGAACGGGTCGCTACAACGCCGTCCCTCGTTGTTGGACAACCACGAAGTGTGTATGTGTGTGTGAAGAACTTCCGTCAGCCTTCATCCGCTTCTGATCAGCCGGTTTTCCTGTGCTTCTCTTTTCCTTCTTCCTAGATTCGCAACAACTCGTCAACACCGCACTTCGTGTGAGCCGGAGCCCTAGATTTGCCACTTCTGCGCATGCTCGAAACCGAGTGACGTCATGCATGGCGCAGGTGGCTGCCGTCGCCGCTGGTTCCGTCACCTGTCCTTTCGCCGCCGCCGCCGCGCTTCTAAAGCGCTACTACGCGCGTGCGCCGCCGCTTCTCCTCGCCACCATTCGACCTTAAACTGATTTATTTATAGGAAGGGAAAGACGCGGTAACTGTCTCACTTGTTTTCTGTGGACACCGCAACCGCGCCGTAGGGGAAGGGAGGAAGGTGGAAGTGAAAGTGGAAAGAGAGAAAGAGGAGCCGTAGTGGAGGGCTACGGAGTAATTTAGACCACCTGGGGATCTTTAACGTGCGCTGACATCGCACAGCACACGGACGCCTCTTCGTTTCGGCGGATCGACGCGAACGCTGCTGGAGGAGACGGACGCCACTTTGTTTCGCTCCGCAAAAGTTCATCTGCGAATGCGATATTTGACTTCTCGCCTTCTATCCTGTGTTACCAACGGATGCCTGAACCTTGAAACACCACGGGGACACCGGACTTTCGACGGTAGGCCCAATTTTCTGAATTTTATGAGTCTGAAAATTTCTGACCGAGGCCTAGGCCTAGCTCGACTCCGAAGCCTCGCTGGGCGCTAGGCGTTACCCGAAGAGGCTGGGAGCAGCGTCGCGACTTGAGACGAGCAAGATGATGGAAACCGTGGAGGGAAGAGACGGTTCCGCCAGCGATATTTTGAACGGACAATGGTTCATCAGAAAGAGAAACCGAAACGTGGCCGTCAACAACGCCCAAGCCGACCACGTTGGAACGCTGAGCCTACCCAAGCCCAAGCCCCCTCAAGGGAGGAAGCTGGCCGAAAAATCGATTGAGCGACAGCAGGAGCGAATTCCCAGCACCGCTAACAAGATCATCATTCGCCCCAGAGGCGGAATTAACAGTATTATCAACATTGTAGGAAGATTGAACTTGTCGCGAGTTATCATCCAAGCCGCCGGCCTGGATCTGACGACCACGAAGGGTGACATCATCTCCCCAAACTCTACTCAGCAATCAATACTGGTCGCTACCACGGATACCGAGAGAACATACAAGTACGCAGCAATTCAAGCTCTGAAGATTGGACCCAACATAATTGAAGCCAAGTCATACATCGCCATGCCGGAAGACGGAGGCAAAGGCGTCGTTCACGACGTACCACTCGAACATTCAACGGAGGATATTAAAGAAATGATAGAATGGAGTGGGACTAATCCTCAAATCTCCGGTATTAGAAGATTGGGAGCGGGATCCAAAACCATTCTGATACTTTTCGAAGACTGGTTTGTGCCGAAATGGCTCAATTTCCAGGGAATCAATATGAGGTGCTACTTTGTATAAGTACGAAGTCTGCACAACATGCGGCAGGCTGGGACACAGAGCCGATGTATGCCCAGACCCGACCAACGTGAAGTGTCGCGGCTGTGGCTTGGAACATCCAGGCGCTGGACACACATGTGAACCTAAGTGTCAACTCTGCGGCAAAGACCATGTCCTAGGAGACAACAAATGCCGCGAAATATACAGGATGCCCTACCTCTCAAACAAGAAAATGTGGGAGAAAAGGCTAAAAAAACAACTGCAATCAACTTCAGGAAGCCAGGGATCCATCCTCTACTCTTCGGAACAAGAGCACCGCGGGGCTGAGAACCCCGAGGAAGGAACCGGGCAAACACGGACTCACGGTCTGGGACCCGATCGAGATCAAGATCAAGCTCGAGAACCAGAGAGACCTCGAAATCCCGGGACACGAGCCAGGGACGAGGACCTGGCCTGCCTCCCAGAGATCCCAAGAATCCATGGGGCCAACTCAAGTCAGCAGACAACAAGACGGTAAGCTTCGTTAGCAAAACCTCCCAGGCTGAAAATAGAGAGATGGAAAAACTCAGAGGGGAAAACGCAGAACTTAGAGAGATGATCAAACAAATGAGTCGCGAAATTCAAGAACTTAAATCTAAATTCACCGAAAAGCCCACGGCTAACAGCCCGCTTGCAAATCAATCACATGAGGTACCAAAAACCACAAATTCAATTACTACTCATTCTACTTCAGAGGAATCAAACTGTATGAACTTGGAATTCACCCGGCCGCCACCCCAGAAGCGTAAAGTTGGAGAGACCGATCCATTTATAACCCTTAATAGAAAATTTGAACAACGTAATGACAAATTTGATAAGCAACTCGAGAATATTAACACGCTAATCCAGCAACTTCTAGGGGCTCAGGGACAGATGCAAGTGCAGATTCAAAATCTCACTAAACAAATGCAGGAAGCATCACTAGCCTTCTCTGAATCCAGCAACAGAATCGCAAAACTAGAAGAAACAATGGGTAACAATCATGGGCAAAAGCCATAATCAGAAAGACAACTCCACGATCTGGCAGTGGAACTGCCGAGGGTACCAGAGAAAGCGAGCGCTATTGCAACAATACATAGAACAAACTGCCGACAAACCCATAGCTATCATGATACAGGACACTGGGAAAAACCCAACCAAATTGTTTGGATATCAAAGCCACAGCAGCGATAGGGGCGAAAAATCCAAAGTCACGACTTTTATTCAGAGAAACATAGCCGCTACTAATCACGAGAACATATCTCGGGATATAGAAGCAGTTTTAACTGAAATCATCAATGGAAAAAAGACCGAAAGATATCTCTCTCTTGACCTTTCTCTTGAACATATACAGCACTCCGAAGCAAAAGAAAGTTAGGTTTCAAGCCCTATTCCGAAAAGCCCTAAAGATCGCAGGAAATAACCCGCTTATCATAGCCGGTGACTTTAATGCAGCCCATCAGGAGTGGGGGTATAATCGGCAGGATTCTAAGGGCAGACAATTATGGGAAGACATGCAAACACTAGGACTCACCCTGCACACTGATCGAAATGCACCCACACGCACGGGTAATAGCGTCAGCAGGGACACCACCCCCGACCTGACCTTAAGCAAGAATGTAAGTACAGCGGACTGGAAAAACACCGAGCAAAACCTAGGTAGTGACCACTTCATTATTGCACTCACATTAGGAAAAGGAATCAAAATTAGAAAACCCAAACAACCCAAAATCACGGAATGGGAAAGATTTAGGCAAATACGAGAGACCGAGGGAATTGAGAAAATCGACGATATCGATAAGTGGTCACAAACGCTAAAGAAACATGTGGAGGAAGCAACAGTCACTCTAGAAGACGAAGATGCACCGCCGAATATCGATAGCAAACTCCTAAACATGTGGAACAAGAAACAGGACCTAGAGAAAAGCCTAAAGACACAAAGATTAAACCGTAACATTAGGAGAGCACTAGCTCGACATAATAAAGAGATGGAGACATACGCCATCAAACTAAATGAACAAAACTGGTGTAGCAGATGTGATGAAATGGAACAAAGCATGAGCCTCTCCAAAACATGGAACATTCTACGACACATGCTCGATCCAGAAAAATCTAAAGCACAAGCCAACGTAAATCAAACTAAAGTTAAGCATGCCTTCGAAGGCTCGGACGAACAATTGATGAGTAAATTAATCGAAATCTACATTGGACAAACGGAAACCGAAACGTTACCAGCATATGAGGGGAAACCTAACCTAGACTTAGACGCCCCCATTACCAGGGCTGAAGTCCGAGCTGAGATTATTGGATTAAAGACAAGATCAGCCCCAGGACCTGACGGTATCACGAACACTATTATCAGAAATCTAGACGACGATTCAATCACAGCCCTGACAGGATACATGAATAAGGTATGGGAGACTGGACAACTACCGCAGGCATGGAAAAA
>JAJIZL010066480.1:0-13045 GCA_023969395.1 Amblyomma maculatum
TGTATGTGCGCTGGGGCCGCACTGGTCCCAGTGCCCCAGTATAGCCGTTGCGGCCTGCGGCGTCAGCCGGAGTAGCATCCCTCAGGGGCCAACAGGGCAACAGCGTACTTTCAATCGATCATCGGGGGCATATGAAAAATGTGGTTCAAGCAAGAGCTTTTTGCAGCGAAGTCGTTGCGCATTTGTAAGAAAACAAAGGCAGCATCTTTTTTCTAGAGTTTCCATGTTTCGATAGGTCGTTTCGAGCGTTTCGAGAGCGACAACGATCGCCGCGCCTCGATCTCATGACAGACTGACGATTAACGCACTACTAAAGCTGGAATTGAATAATGTGGGCTACCATGCATAACCAACTTCACCGCTGATCTTAAGGGCACTCTAACACAATGATTACTGCCAAAATGTTCAATGCGGGCTCAATCGCAGGCGAGCGCAGCCTGCACCACGGCCCAGTATCAACAGCAGAAAGAAAAACTAAAACGAGGAAGAGAGTAGTTTACCGAGTGATGGGTCCATGAGAGAAAAAGCAACAACATACAGCGCTTGTAATACATAATATTTGGCGTGTTTCTCAAGCTTTTGCGCTCCTTCTTACTCCGCGTATCAGGCAGCCGAGCCCTCGGTCATCGCAGTGCTTCCCGAAATGTTTACATACAAATAAGGTTTAGTTACACGCAATATAGGATGATCGCTGCGGCGCTTGCCGGTATTGAAGCTTGGTCGCACGTTTTTCCTTGAAGGCTTCTACTAAAGCTCCGTGTTCAGCGAAAATTACGCCCACGGTAGCAGAGCACCACCCAAGAGCCGGCGTTGGTAAATTTGCCAGCGATGTCAAACTCCACATGTTAAAATGATTCCAGTGCCCAAAATAGCGCGCATAGGCACCCAGAACATTAGTTGCAAGTCGTGAGAGCAGACAGCAAGCTAAAATGATCAAGAAGTTGCGATTGTTAGAGCGGTAGCAATGGCCTGTAGACTGCGAAACATGAAGTCCCAACATTATAAATGCGTTTCATGACATAAAAGGCAAAAATGTTTACAGAAAATCAAGTTCTCGGCGGGTCCGAGTGGTTAGCGTGCTGAGCTAGTGATTGGTATGTACCTAGGGACTTAGTTCGAGGCACGCTTGGTGCTCTAATTTTTTTTTCTTTTTTTTTTTACTTTTTTTTAGGTTTTTTTATGTACCTAACTTGTTTCGTTACATTTTACTTTTTTAATTTTTATCCCACGCCTTTTTTTTTCGGGCGAACAGTGCCGCCAGCGCGGAGCGTCCCAGTATGCCGCGTCCCAGTGCGCCCAGTGTCCAGCGTCATACTGGGACCATAATCAGGTATGGTGCTGGGGCGCTGGCTCCCAGTGGCACTGGTTTTTGCAATAGGGTTACCTCTCGAGCAGCATGCGGCCAGCATCCTCGTTGAGCGCGAGACTGCGTTGAGGGTCAGTACCAGGCACTTGATGGTGAGCAGGATCTGCTGGTGGCTCAGGTCTGGCTTCCAGTCCTTCTTAAGGGTGCTGACGCAGATTTCGCCTGATGGAACGGCCACGTTCGGGTAGAAGATGCCCGTCGTGAAGAAACGCTGTGGCGGCGACGCCGCGAAGTCCTTCGGCCGTACCAGGCGCAGTTTGAAGACACAGCCAGCGTAGGGGGTGCCCTGAGGTTCTTTAATGGTGACCTCAATGCATGTAGCGTCCTCTTCGTTGACGATGACCCGGATTCCCAGGGGTGGCTGACGAACCAGCTTGCAGAGCTCCCGCGACACCTGCCGCAAAACGTGCGGTGGAAGGTTTTCGACGTTCGAGCTACTGGACATGTTGATACCAGCCAACCAACACACGACGGTCTGTTTCGGGACCAGCCCCGAAGGTCCAGCGAGCAGCAAAGCGTCGGACGAATCGCCAGCACCGCCCGGCACGGCGGTCATCTTGCCACTACTTTTACAGGTGGCTATGATCGGACTCACAAGACAAATCGTGAAGATCGAAAGCATACACCACGCCATGTACGCTGACGACTTCATGGTCTGATTTACCTCCTTGTTACTCGGCCCTCAAGAACGACTGCATGCAGGGGTTACCTGAGTGGAAAAATATGTCCATGCACTAGGCCTCTCCTGCTCCACAGAATAATCCTAAATACTGTTAGTTCACAAAGGGAAGCACTAGGAAGGGACTCTCAAAGTCTCCCTCGAAGGACAGCAACTTCCCGAAAGACACAAGATAGGAGTCTTGGGAATGTGGCTGCAGAGCAGCCAGAGATGCGGCCGTACGCTCGGACGTCTAAAGCAATCGACCACTCTGCTCGCCAGGATGATAATGCTTCTGTCGCAGAAGCGGAGCAACATACGAGAAGGGGATACCCTGCGCCTGGTTCAGAGCCTAGTGCTCAGTCATGTGGGCTATGCCCTCCGTACTTCAGCCTCAACAAAGGAGAAGTGGTAGGTGCAGATATTATCAGGAAAGCTTGCAAAACAGCCCTGCACCTGCAAATGAACACCTCCAACGCAAAACTATTAGCTCTTGGAGTTTAGAACACCTTTCGAAGAGAACAAAAAAGCCCAACTGGTCACGCAGATAGCCAGGCTCCAGCAGACTCCTATGGGGTGCTCGCTTCTTAGGCGACTGGATCTAGGCGGAACTGCGGATATCGAGAACTGTACTGCGAGCATACCGGACGCAAACCGCGAGACGCTCAAACTTAGCTCCCTTCCCCCGAACATGGACCCCAACTTGCATGTGGCCCGTAGGGCAGCCCGGGCGAAGAATGTGCAAAAAAAATCCACAACAGTAAACACGGACGTGGCTCCGTATACAGGAAGCTCACATAAAAGCGCAGTGGCGGTAGCTATTGATTCCAACCTAAAGGAATTAGCTAGCAGGTCAGTCCGGAATTGCACGGTGACAGAAGGGGAGGTGCTGGCCGTTGCTCTGGCGGTGGTAGCCAGGTATCGAAGCAACACGTCCCTTACCATTCTTACAGATTCGAGAGAGACGTGCCGTAACTACATGAACTGCAGCATAGGTCGCACCGCGCTGAGGCTCCTCCAGAGCTCGACCCCATCAAAAGTCACACACAACATATACTGGGTGCCAGGACACATCCACATAGCGGGCAACAAACACGCCGCCTATGTAGCTCGAGGCTATACAATCCGAGCTTCCTCCCAATCAGGCGGTCTATCCGAGCAAGTCGGCCCTACGTACGCGGACATTCTGAACGATTATAAGCGGGTACGGATCCGCTGTCCGCCGCCTCATCGAGATCTAAATCAACAAGAGACAGTGTACCAGCGAAGGCTGCAGATAGGAACATTCTCAAACCTGCATATCCTTAGCAAGATTTAGACCTCGCAATAGCGGGACACCTGCCCGTGGTATCGTAGCAAGCCTTCGTTATACCACATCACGTGGGAATTTAGTAATAAAGATATATTTCGTAAAAACCAGAGTGCGGAACAGTGGGAGAGCCGGCTCTCCAGCGGCGATCTGAGTTGCCAACTAGGTCTGATTCAGCCCGCCCAGCGAGCAGCGAAGCTCAGCGGAGCCCTGTAATAGGGGCACCGACCCTGTGAGAATAAGAAAAATGGACCTCTTCTTTCTCGTCTGCTACTAGCACAATACCTTTCTAGAGAAATTAACGTGTTTCCTATCCTATCCTAGTGCATTGGTAGTTGACAAATTATATGCTGAATTTTCCAAATTAGCCTCATCAATTATTGTATTCTCCACCTGAGCTTTTTGACATGTTTGAACCCCTTTACGGGATTTTTTATTATATTATTGTAACTGAATGACCAATCACTCACTCTACATTTTCTTAACTAGCATTTTAAGCATTCGCTTTTAGTCCTGAATATTTTGACACCTTTGAACCGCTTTTTTATTGTTTCAAATTATTTCATGAGTTACTATGATTTCATTACCTCGTCATCACCTATCACAAATGAATCCTCATGAAATATGAGAAGAACAAATTTACAAAATAAGATTTTTCCCGCAGCTTCTGATTATTTCCGAGAAGCTGTGCCGGAGAGTAATATTATTGCTCGGGCGGCTTTTCGTCCGAAGGAGCTCTATGAGCTATCGCTAAGTACTAAGAACAAGATTCCAACATCTATAGGGATTATCGTGATTATTGTAGCTAGTGCAATAGCTGCGAAACTCACCAGAGAAGTCATCGGTGTCAAACTCCCGCGGTGGTCGACGGCTGGACGCCTGACTGCTCTGCCAGGCTCGGCGATGTCCCGGCCATGCAGACTTGGTGACCGCCGAAGTACATGTTGACAGCTCCGGCTGATACCCCTTTCGTGTACTCCGAGCATGGAGTCGCTGATTAGGCCCAAGAGTAGGCCTGCTCGCCGGGTGACCGCTCCGCAGAGTCCACGCTGTGAACCCAGTTCTCGAGCCGGTAGACGATGCCACGCCAACGGGAAAGACTCAGAAGGTGCGTTGAAGGAAACCAGGCTACCACCAAAGTACCAGGAGGAGAGGTGTTGGAAAATGGCTGGTTGCTGTGAAAGAACGCTCGGTGCAGTGCTACGTTCGAATAAGCGAGTGCTGAACGAGGAATGCGGAACACGTGCGCTCGCGTAATTCTAATTTGCTGTTCTGCCTCTTCTTCGTGGAGCTCTCACAAGGAACAGTACTAGCAAGACTTTTCGCGCAAATATGAGTCAGCAGTTCCAAGCGAGACGCGCCTGAGTCAGAGAATACGGCATAAATCAACAAATGTTAATTACAAAGGTTTTCTTTGTACAAATCAGCCTGTTTTTTTCTCATGCCATACTATGCTTTATTTTTTTTTTATGTTTATTGGGGGGCTCTGGTCATCTACTATGCTTTATAATCTTCGCTTTAGGAGCTGATAGTGCTGAGAGTTTACATGTGTACAGAGTCAAATCATTTGTTTTTGTCTTCAAAATAAGCTGTACTTTGCTGTAGTGTATTCTAACGGCGTATATTCTCGCCGTTAGAATATTCGTATGGCTATAAACGTATTGCCTTGCATATGCGAGCGGAGTATAAGAGAGTTAAAAAGAGAAAAATACTTCTTTAAATGTGCAAAAGCTCTTTCAGAGTCCAACATTGACCGCGCATGTGGAGGCACAGCGTGTAAAGGGACGGTCAAGGGTGAAGAGGTTGAGAGGTTTACCAGATAGCCATCTGATTTCCTGACACCAGACGGAAGAAAGACGAAAAAATAGGACATTCTCGTTTATGCGCCCTAGGAGAAAAGCCGTATCAAAAGGTCCAGCGCATAAATAGTGCCCACCCAAAAACCTGGACAAATTGCAGATGCATTTAAAAAACTATCTAATGCTAAGGAAGAAGATGCAATGCCTAACACATATTTTTTAACCCTGCAACCGTAGATCTATCTATGAATATATCAAAACGTAGGGGAATGGACTAACGTGTTGCCGTCTTTTTATATATCGCCCAGGCATAGTAACCCCCCCCCCCCCCACCCCGCTGTGGCAAAAAAGATAAACTGGAATTTATATTCCAAGGGTTTGATGCACATTTCCAAACTCGCATTACCTCTTCTTCAACCCCATTAATTTTCGGCACTGACTTCACTGAGGTGTTTGTGCCTGAATTATTGTCTGCAGTTATATGCCTGCGTTTTGCTGCCCCTGGGTTTGACAGAGTATGAGTTGCCGTGCTGAAAACACTAACGCAAGACTTTGGCCTAAACCTCTTAAGATCATGAACTGCATTCGAAAAAGTCTGGATTCCACATGATTGGAAAGCTGTGAAAATAAATTTGTTGCTGAAGATTTCAAATTTAAGTAAGATTGTAGAACAGCCGTATAGCGAATCGTGTGCTGAGGCTTTAGCGAGCTCGAATTGTTTTTCGATGGACGTTCTCGACCTGGAGCACGCATACAGACTTGCAGAGCCGCATCAGTGCTTCTGTGATGAAAAATGAGGTATCAGCTCTAGTTTCTTTGGATATCACAAATCTTTACGACATCGTAGAATGCGGAATATTTCTTCATAAACTACTTGGTCTACAAACTCCTCCGTAGTTCTTCGCGCAGATAAGGGACCCCTCAAGAGACATATCATGTGTCTGCTATAAAGGCACCTTAAATTCTAACACCTGCCCCAAGTCAAGAGCTGCACCATAAGGCTCTCTCCTCTCGCTGGTATTGCTTGTGTAAAAAGCAAACCTTTATTACATTTATTGTACTAATGCGTGCTAATCCTATTCACTCGCTCGTCAGATTTGATAGGTATGCAAACGATTGCTTTTTTGGCTTAAGCCGCAAATAATCACAACCTGTATGGTTTGTTGGAAGAGTGGCTATGGAAATGCTTTGGAAGTCTGGCTGTACAACCTGAAGTTAGATTTCAATGTGAACAAATGTGGGGTGGGCGCTCTCGTTTTACCACTGGCATCCCCTTTTAATGTCAATTTTTCATATCATTCGGCCCTAATCCTGCCGGATGGTTTTCTTAAACACGCGGCCCGCAGTTATATTCGTGGGCTCAGATTAGAAGCCTTGTGCTTAAAGGGTGGGTGAGGAGCGACAACAAAAAATTATATGGTTTCAACGCTGCTGAACCGAGTGTGGAGCGAAAGCTGTGGCTGCGGGCGACCGAATGTTGCATCGAATAGAACCAGTTGATGGCACCAGATTTCACCGGCATTTTAGGTCGCGGTGATGAAGGCGTTTATGGCATCTAAATGTGGGGGGCACTTAAACTCCGCATTTAAGGGTATGACGCGATAGTGTAAGCTGCCAGCCCGCATATGTAGCCTCGCTTTAATCAAGCTGTATGAACGTGCCTTAGTCGCCTATAGGGGTAACATGAATACCAGGGTCCTGGCGGACTTTTTCTGGCACAACCGTCCAATGTGAAACGAGAGACCCAAGTTTGCAGCTCCTGCCATGGTGCCACGGTGCCTCGCCGATGGCTTGAAAACCTACTGTAGTGTAGATTTCGCTGTGAATTATATCATGCGTCGGACATTCTGCTCTTTCTTTATACCCAGACAGCTTTGCCGACCTATGGCCGATCATCGGTAGCTGTTCGGCAGCCGAGCTGCCGGCATCCGAAGCTCGGTCGAATGTTGCCCTTGGTTGGCCATGTACTAGGTAGGGCGGAAGTCGGCCCACACCAATGCCCAAGCTCTGGCACCCGACTGAATGCCGACCAATTCGGCCATGGTAGCTCGGCCATTGGGCAGCGCATGATCGGCCATGTACTAGGTTGGTCAGAAGTCGGCCAGCATTCATGGGCCGAGTTTGTAACCCCGACTGAACACTTACCTGTTTAGCAACGGTTCTTGGGCATTTGGCGGCCCATGGCTGGCCGTGTGCCATGTTGGCCAAGAAGCCGGCTAGCACTCACGACACAATATGCCTGTATTGGACGCCGATTGTATCCCTGGATCTACTTAACCTCTAGTACAAATCCAGTTGTCAGTGAGAATGCGCATACAAAACGAAACCGTGCGGTCATAGCACGATCATGTGACATTAAATTAGGGATTAGAAGGTAGCTTTTTCATTGCCGAGAAGGAAAACGTTGCCTCAAGTTGATCGAACAAATGACCGTTTTTTCAGCGACTTTTTTGTTCTAGTGCTTTTACATTATCCATAAGGAACTGCGGGCAGCATTGTCTGTTTACCTTGGAAAAGGACCGTATACGATGTGTGTACTGTCTAGACGCAATCCCTGGAAAATTAAAAGCCGGAAGGCTCTCGAGGTTACCATTTTAGTTTTGGGCATTAACGCGGTGGTAAAAAAGAAAAACAATGGCAGTTTTTCGCGCAGACTGCGAGCATGACAAGCTCCAGTACATTTATATGGCGCACCACATATATATATCGGCAATAAACAACAAATTGGTTTGTTCCGCCTATTAGCTTAGAGTTCGATCATTCCAACCGCGCTAGGCGGTGGCAAAGGAATAAAGA
The DNA here is from genome assembly GCA_023969395.1 of Amblyomma maculatum. NCBI lineage: Eukaryota > Metazoa > Arthropoda > Arachnida > Ixodida > Ixodidae > Amblyomma > Amblyomma maculatum. The sequence continues at coordinate 7,929 of JAJIZL010066480.1, forward strand.
AATAGTAGAATGTTTCTACGTAAAATAAAAAAAGATTGTCGGTCGACCTTTTATATTACTTTAAAAACTTTATAAAAAATTGCCTGATGTGGAAAGAAGAGATCTGCCATTGGTTTTGCTGCCAAAAACTTTTTCCCGCCACAGGAAATTAATGATAAAGAGGCGGAGTTTCGCGCTTATCTTCTCTGCTCTTTTGGACAACTTTAGTTATGAAATACGCAAATTACGTGGAATGTAATTGAAAATTATCGGACTAAATATATGCATGTTTTTATCTGTATTCAGTTATGTTTTGCCTTTTAAGGTAAAATTGGCTCAAGAAACAAAGAAACAAGAAACAAGAAACAAAATCGGCTTAAGAAACAAAACTTTCCTACTTTGCAGAACTAATTATTTCAAAAAAGGTTTATGGCAGAGCAGCAATAATTCTACTCTATGTTCTCAGCATAGTTATGTATTAAACAGCTAAAGCTTATATTTATATAACATTTCAATACAGAGATACGATCGCGCTAATTTAAAGAATATATCGACCATTGAAAATTTCTTAGGCAAGTAAAAAATAAAGTTTCAACATTCTGTAAACTTTTTCCACGTATTCTCCACTACCCCAGCTTTCGAAATCATTAAAAATACATTGCATAATTTGTTGTGTTAGTAATTACGGCCACTTAGTAATTACGGTCCAAGGCGTAGCGCACTACGCAGATATGAATATTCCACAGCATTTGCGAATCGCCCACGATTTTGAAATTGTTGCATATTATTGTAACAGGGAGAAATATATTTACGAAAGAGGATTAAAGATATGTACAATGAGAGACAGCCAAGCAGCTAGGAAATGAGGCCCCCCATTCGATGGACTTCTTTTTCTTAATCTTCCGCAAACGAGCCCGCCACTCCGTCCTCACCATTCCCATCATTCTCATCGTCTTTGTCGAAGTGATCGCGTTTCTTCTTCGGGCGCTGCAATATGCATTTAATTGCTTTCGAGAAGAAACACAACGTAAAAACACGCGTAACGGAATCCTTAAAAGTAAAATGATAACACTTCAAACCCCGAAACGCGAAAAGGAGGAAAAATACAAACTCGACCAATTAAACGAATAAGCATCACTATATATATTTCAGGCAGTACTAGGCGAGATTATATATCTAAGCAAAAGAATAAGGAAAAAAATGAAAACAGCGCACTCGGAGAGTCAACATAAAGGGACTACGGCGAAAGGTTCGGTGATTGTCGACATCGTGCGATCTCGTAAGCGGCAGGCCCAGTACGATGAAACGCACTCCTCGGCGCCTGTAATTTGGCCTCAACGCGCGCGAAGAGTAAACGTCCACCCTTTTCCTCCGCCTGTTTCCCACCGACTGTGCTGGCGCGTCTCACATGCGCTGTTGGCTTGCGCACGCTCTGCGCAGACTACCGATGAACAGCAGGGAGGCAAGAACCTCCTTCGGTTTCACGTTCCAGCTTTAGTACGCAGCATTGAACCAACACGTACAGCTCCGAGAAAACCGTTACGATTGCTTTTTTTATACAAAGCGATGCGCCAGACAAAATTGTTTGGGCAAGATGGCAAGTACATTTAGGAGAGTACCTTAAACAGAAATAACCGTTTCACCGTCAGAAAAAGCGAACGTGCTAACTTGTCAAAGCGTGTGGTCTCTCCACTTTTTCTCGCAGGTGTGCATACCTCGCTAACACACGTCTCAAAAGGAAGGTCGTTGTCGTCGGCCTGTGAAAAGAAAATTCTCGTAAATTGCCTCTGTCCAACTTTCTTTAAATGCCTATGCTCAGTTGGTCCGTCGCTTCCAGAGTGAGGCCTATCGAGCCTTAGGAAGAACGGCGAAAAATTCAGCCTATGCATGAGCGCTATCGCTTTCGGGACCCATCATAAGTAGAACATTCGCCCACAATCCACAAAGATTCTGCGACATGCCTACAAAATTGATATCCGAATCTGAAGCGTAGACGGCGTGGTGGCTCAGTGGTTACGCTCCAGTTATGAATACAAGTGCGAGGGTACTTGTATTCAGAAAAGAAGCCAGGCAATGAGTTCGACGCACTTTTTCTTAATCTTCCACAAATGAGCGCGCCCCTTCGTCCTCATCATCCTCTGTCATTTTTTGTCTCGACGTTGCAAATTGGCTGTAGCATAAACAGCAATGAATGATTCGGAGTCAGTTTTGTATGCGTAGAGTTCCTGATGCCCTGTGGCATAGGGCAGCCCACAGACGTTTTTCGCAATCATCTTGTGGTTTCCTACGCGGACATAAGCCACCAACCACCGCGGGTTCGAGCGTCGCGCGAGCCGAAGCCCCGATCAGCCGTTACCACGCGCACACTGAAACACCGCAGCGCGCATTCAACCTCCACCGGGAGGGGAGCACTTCGCTGCAAGGACACCAACCTCCAAGTTCACGAAGGAGACGTTTATTGAAACGCCATCCTCCAGCGGCACACACACACACGCACACACATACAAAATATACAAAATGCACAAGTGACACGGAGTGCGCGCCGCAAGCACGCAAGGGCGTGCTGTGCTCTCTCGCAGTGACCAGAGGGTCCCTTTGAGAGAGGGTGGGCAACCACCGCAAGGTACGCCTGTCTCGGATCGTTGGATCACGATCGACAGGCTCGAGTTGCGCTCTCAGGTACGACCCGGAGCAGACGAACTCGAGTACACACTGGTCTGCGCGGGCAAAGGCCGGCAGACAAGAACAGTAGCGTACGCACCTTACGATGTCTCGGAGGGGTCTCTCCCTGAGCTCCGCTCGGAGGGTCGCGCAAGCGCGGCCCCCGAAGCGGTGCCGTGTTCCCGCCAAAAGGCGCCAATGAGAACAGCCACTGGGACACCAGGGCGGAGCTGGGGCCCGAACGACAGTGACAAGTCGTCCGAGCCCCTCTCCGCCGCCTCAGGCGGGAGAAAGGGAACGAGGAGAACAACTGGGAAGCGGGCGGTGGCCGCGCAAAGGGCAGCCGCAGCAAGCCCGAATCCCACATCCTCCTCTCCTTAATTGCCCTCCTATCCATCAGCGAAAGCAAGCGGCAGGTCCCCAGCATGAAGAAAATAATGCTATCCTCACGCAACAAGTCAACTACGCTTCAGCTCCAGCCAAAAAGATCTCGAAAAGACAAACACTCAAGAACGACAAACACCAACAAGGCACACACAAAAAAACAAACAAAACAAAAAAAGGATAAGATGACCTGAAGAATAATATGTAAAGTTCCGAATACGAAGTAAATACGAAAGTGTCAGCGGCAAAGTTCCAAAGTTCGACACAGTTCGTCGGTGCAGCACAGAGAGCCGGCGGTAACCGATGACTCACCGCTCGTCGACTCCTGGGTGGCCAGTTGGCAGCTGCTGGCTGCAGACGATCTCCGATCGCAGTCGGTGCGGAAACAGTGAACACACGGAAGGGGGCCCAGGAAACCTCTCGGTGGCCATCCAAGACGCACATGTGGTGACTGCGCGGGACGTTTTTTTTTTTCGCTCAGCACACGCGGGCTTTCTTTCCACCGCGCTCAGCACACGCCGGCAAACACACGCGCCGCAACGTCGTCGCCTCCGCTCCCGGGCACGCTCACCAACAGCAACGCACACACCACACAAAGTGTTACGCCGAGCTTCAGCGGCAACCTGTCCCGAGCACCTTCGCAGCCTCGGCGGTCTTGGGTGAAGGGGAAGGGGGCATGGTCCACGCTGCTTGTCCCCCAACTACCCCAACTTCCCCTCTACACGCACCGAACACAGCCGCGCGGCGGGCATGCTTAATGAGCCACCGTCGCGTGTTCAAAAGGAAAGAGGAGAAAAGACGCGCTCTGCAAAAGAAAGCACTCACTGTACAATAGGTGAAGCGAGAATGGAATCAAATAAACAACAACACAAAACAAAGATGCTAGAAGAGACAAAATTCAATAACACAATAACGCACAGAGGCTGGAACTAAGCGGGACAGAAGGGGACGGCCGACGTTGTTTCCGGGTAGGGTCCGACGAGAAAGCTCGCTCGGTGAGGCGATATGCCTTCGGGTGCGGAAAAAGTCCGCCGTCCGGCATTTAATCACACAGGTGACCGTCGCCTCAGATTGTACCGGTGCTGGGCACGCTTGCGTTCCGCCTCATCGGGTGTGCCTCGTCGCTTGCCTGTAGTGACAATGGGCACCGACGCAAGCTCGTCAGACCGCGACACATAGGCCTTCAGGTCTGCGATGTGGGCACTGCTGGTTTTCCCCGTAGAGGAATCGTCCAGCAGGTACGCGAGTGGCGACCAGACTTTGACCACTCGGTACGGACCAGGCCACTTAGGAGCAAGCGCGGCTGAGAACCCCTTGCTCGCGTCACTAAGAGCGTGGTTGCGCTTCAGGACAAGATCGCCCACCTGAAATGTCAGGGTGCGGTGCTTGCGGTCGTACTGAACCTTCTGCTGGGCTCTGGCCGTCGCCAAACTGTCTTGCTCTGCTGAGAGCCCGACACAGCCGGTCCCGAAGCGTTGACGCATAAGCAGAGCAGTCTGCTCGCGCCTTCTCATCCTCGAGCTGCTGGCTCTGAACGACGCCTGACATCGGATTCGCCAGCTCCCTTCCGAAATTGAGGAAGGCGGAAGAGAAACCAGTTGTGCGATTCTCAGCTGTTCGAATGGCGAACGCGAACTCACTCAAATGGTCTGCCCAGTCTTTTTGACACTCGGCAAAGGCCGTAAGCATTGGTTTGAGCATACTGTTGATCCGCTCGGTCAGATTAGACTGGGGATGGTAGGGTGAAGGGGTGTAGTGCTCGATTCCGAAGGAACGGCAGGTATTACCGAACACCCGAGCCGTGAAGTAGGACGCATTGTCCGTGATCAGCCGTTCCGGAAAGCCGAAGCGACAGAACACCTTCTGGAGTTTATCCAGCACCGCTCGCGCTGTCACTTTCCGAAGGGGGTACAACTCGACCCACTTGGAAAAATGATCAACGACTACGTTGTGCGCCAGTTGTGGTTTCCTACGTGGACATAAGCCACCAACCACCGCGGGTTCGAGCGTCGCGCGAGCCGAAACCCCGATCAGCCGTTACCACGTGCACACTGAAACACCGCAGCGCGCATTCAACCTCCACCGGGAGGGGA
>JAJIZL010066482.1:0-17888 GCA_023969395.1 Amblyomma maculatum
CACAAAGCCAGCAGTCTGATCAAGTCATAAATGAGAGCATATAAGGTCAACCCATTTTTATTCATGCCGCATGCTGTTGCATGGTAATTTTAGATTATGCAAGCTATTTTATCAAACAAAAATGGCTACACTCATCAAAAGAACCTGGGTTAGAGAACTTCTATGCTGCCCCACGAACTTTTCATTTCACATGAACTGGAATGCTTATTATGATAGTTAAAAATGTAAATAAACAATAAACAGCACTGGAGCACGGTGTTTACTACTAAAATATTAACAGCTGGCTTAATTGAAGGCTTCACACAAGGCCTACAGCATACCCTGCACTGGCCAAGTAGATACTGCAGAACCAAACAAAAAAAAAAAAAAAACGTGGAAAGAGCGTACTTAGTGATAGGGCACTACAAAAAAAAAAAGTGCATGTAATACATAACACATAATGCATTTCTGAACTTTTGCACGTCTTCTTGTGCTAAGTATGAACCAGCCAAGCCCGGGGTCATCGCAATGCTTCCTGAAGTGTTTACATTTAAGGTTTAGTAACAAGGAAAAAGTGTTCTCGCTGCTCTATGTGGCAGTTCTGAAACTTCATCACACATTATTCATTGAAAGTGTACACTGGAGCTTCGAGTTGAGCGACAATTACATGTGCAACAGCAGAGCATTACCAAACAACCAAACAGCAGAAGCTCTAAAAAATGTCAACACTGAAGCATGGCATGTTAAAACATTTTCCACGCATAGCACATTGTATGAATAGACATCCAGAACATCAGTGGTGAGCCTCAACAGGCGGCAGTAAGCTCAAGTGTTCAAGAAGTTGTAATCGTTATAGCGGCAGGCAGTCTGAGCACTTTGAAATACTAAAGGTTCGAATACTAAAAATATGTTGACTAACTTGAAATGCAAAAATAACAATTTGGATTTATTGAGAATGTTTACTATAAATGAGAATGTCTATGACAGTGACACATGGTTAATGCATGAAATGTTAGCATCTGTAGTTGAAGGCATTATATTTATACAGCATGAACCTTGAAACACAGCAGTATTTTCTCCCAACCAATGTGGTAAACCTAATCTCAGAAGAATTAAAATGATTACATCATTTCAAACTTGGCTAGCAAATTACAGCATTTTTTAAAACAACTATTAAACTGCATTACCCACCTTCAGAAGCCTGTAGGATAAGACAATGTGGCAAATATTTCTTTTGAAGCAGTCTCAGATTATATATTCCAGACATTAGTAACATATTAGGTACTAGCATGCATGAGCAGGTTGAGAGACCCCTTTCCAGCAAATGCTAAACCCCACAAAGCTGCCTGCAAGAGCCATCTGATAAAGCACTGCTGGTCCACTGCAGGAGAGTGCTTAGTCAAATGGCACACTGCACCAATCTTGACATTATCAGTGCTTCATCAGGTGACTCTTGTATGCAATACGTCGTGGTAAGCATGTGATGGCAGGAGTCTCTTAAAAGTGCTTTTGATTGTACTTATAGTGCAAATAATCCTTTCACAGGAAAGAATTCACAGTTGTGATGAAAACCTGCGTACTATTTCTATTTGAATTATGAATCACTAATACATATTACAAGTTAGACTGTAAGCCATTTTAGAAACAAAGAAAATTCGCTAGTAATGTCGGTTTCAAGTGGGCTTCCTGAATATTCAAATGACAAAGAGAAAACTTACAAATGATACAAACATCCAGAGCTCCCGGCTGGTTCCCAATGTTTGCCTTGAGTTGCAGAATGCATACTGCCTGTACATGTACAATAGAAATAAGCAACACAACAATGGTGTACCTCCTTGCAGGTAAAAGAGACAGCCGAGTTTTGAGGCGATAATTTATTGTCTAATTTAGGAAGGAAAATAAACAAAATTGAAAACATGTAGAGGCACGCAAACTGAAAGCCAAACATCTTACAGCAAAAATTAGCAAAGCTTGTGAAGATTTGAATCAGGTATCACCTAATTCTCTGCTACTAGTTGAACAGATTCGAAAAGGCTGCACCATTACAATGGAGAAGAACAATAGGTAATTTAAATTTAGCTAATGCGAAAATTGTTACATATGAAGAAATGCACAGGCTAGTTATGGTTTTATTATTTCTGAGGCTCAGCCATGTTTTTAGTATATCTATAAGGCAATGCAAAATGGCAAAAATGTAGGCATTTAGCGAAAAACTGCCAATTAAATAGCACATGCAGCAAACAGAAGGAAACAGCTTAATACTTACGCTTCTTTTTCCTTTCACGCATTCCCTCAGAACATACTTCGAGCACCCGGGCAATGTCCTTTTTTCTTGCACGAATGGTGTCCTTCAAAACCAAGACAAGTGTCTTGTTAAGGCCAATTTCAACTGCCTCTTTGCCGTCCGTCTTGATCAGCATGTTGACGTCATGTAAGAACTGCAAGTTTGTGTGAATGGTAGCCATAAAGAATTCATTTTACTCAATGTTTCAAGTAACTTAATATTAAAAATCATAGTACAAAAGCTAAGGCAATTAATGCCTTTGTACATATCTGAAAAAAAAAATCTGGCATTAGCAAACAGCAAATACAAATATTTACTAAGGTCAGAAAACTGCAAAAACCATCAGTATTTTGCCACTCATCGCCAAACTGCAAGCAATATTAAGGAAAGTCTAATATAAAAAATAACAAAGCAAAAATTATGATCCTCCTTTCCTCAACTGGGCACACGGCTGAATGGCAATAAAGTATGTAATATATCTCTAAACTAAGGGTTCCCACTCAGCTTTAAAAAGTAGGCTTCAATTCTTAGAGACAATCTACAGACATGCATCGTTAGCATATGAAAGTCAAATTGTTTTCTGCGCCCTTTAAATCAGTAAACTGCTTTCAACACATACATTACAAATTTTTTAATAACAGTAAGTCACAAATTTGCCTGCAATATGCGCACTGTGATGAGCAAAGAAGGTAAACATATGCGACTAAGGCTATGATAACCGCTTCATATGTACATTTAAGCAAAAGACCAAAAAAAGTAAACATCTGGTCAGAATCAAACTCTGTAATAGCAACATCCGGTACAATATTTGGCCACAGAATTCAAGCTGTCGACCTCTACTTGAATGCTGAGGCATTAGTATCGAATATCCATTTATTCTAGTCTAAAGACACTACAAAAATCAAGTAATGCGGTCAAACAGTTATGTTGAAATGTGACCACAAAAATAATCAAAACTGGATGGTTTGAACCACATCAGCTGACTTAGCACGTGTACAAGTGCCTTAATTGAAGTCTTGCTTAAAAAAAAATACGTACCTAAATGATTCTTCGAGAGCGAAAGTAAACGCCATAACAAAAGCAGCATAATAAAAATGCAAATTCACACTCCAAGCAATCGCATAATATGGTCCCCGTAAAATGAGAAATGCTGCCATTGTGATTAAGAAAGGCAAATCCAGACGCGGGGAAGTTAACGTAGGCTGATGATAGCGGCATATAGTTTACGCAGTTTGGAATAAACTATTATGCAACCAGGCCGGCCGACCAGCGCACTTCGATGCCGAGAGCACGAGCGCAGAGGCGTGCCGCGCTGAACGGCCACCGAGAACGAACGTAGCCTCCTCGAACAAAAAGCTTAAACAGAAGGGCTGCGGGAGGACGCTCCCCTAGCAGCAGGACGGTGCGCGCCTATGCTCCGAGTAAATAAAAAAAGGAGGGGGGGGGGGGGGGGGGTCGCAGCGCTCCGAGTGAAAGAAGAGGACGAAGCATGAAAGAGGTTTCAGGAGAGCGAGCGCGAAGTGTAAGAGATAAGGGAGGAGGGGGAGTCGAGAGTGCTAGGAGAATTAAGGTAGTACGCCAACATGACCTTGCCGCACAAACGGAAACGGTAGAACAAAACCGAGTCGTTGCGAACTGAGCGCAAGTATCAAACTGTCAAGAAACGAAAATCGTTTCGTGAACCTCCTGCGCGTACAAAATGCAAGGAAACGTAGCACATACATTATTTCTGTTCAAGAAAGTTGAGACTGATGTTCTTGCGCGAAATCTGCGTAACTCGCCGCGACATCTTGCGATGTCATTTTGGCAGCCAGGTGAAAACAAGCGCGTGTCTCACGTTTTCATTTCAGCACATTATGGAGCGTTCCGGCACAAAAAGACACAGAATGCAACAATCGTGTAGGACACTGTTCCCACAAAGCGCAATATGCGTGAGAATAGGCTTACCTTTACAGACGATTGCGTCAGCCGCAAAGTACGCTGTCCGCCTTCGTATCACCAGCACCGAACCAACCAGTGCGATTTCAGCGCGAGTGCAATGTAGTCGGCGCATATACCTCTTAGTCACGCAGAAAAAAAAATCGTCCATGCCTTCTTCTTTCGAACATCTCAAACATGAAGCGGTGCAGCAATCCTTAGGCCTGAACGAAGCAAAAAGAAGCCCAGACACTTGCCGACACGATAAATGCCCGTTTGAGTTAAACACCACATGTAGAAGGCACTTCACAAGCGTACACACTACTGTAACACATATGCATGGGAAATGCAACACATTTCACGAGGGTACACAATCGAAGAAGCACATTTAGCATTCGCCGAAACGTGGTCGAAGCGCACCTCACAATGCTAACGGCCATATTGTGAAATTTGAAAAGAGCGTTCGTAGCTACCGGCGGCCTCCTGGCGGTGAAATTTTGTTTCAGTTTCTGTTTCATTTTTAGAAAGCACTCGTGTGTAATTTTAATTTTAGCGTTACTTTTGGTGCTTTATTTAGGTGTTGGATTATATTAGCAGCGCCGCTTGTGTATAAAAGGCTACAAAGTTACGCAGCCATATACCCCAAGCATGTTAGGTGATATTGCTTGCCCGTAACACCCTAAGGCATATTCTCCAACCAAAGCACCCCTTTGGCATGCAAGAGGTGATTTCCAATGGAACGAACACCCTAGACTCAGGGTGTAAGGGTGTTTTGAATCAGACAAATGCCCAAAAAGGTGTTTTTGTTTTTACAGTGTACAAGGATCTTATTTCACAATTGTTCCCAGCTCCATTGTACAGAACTTTATACTGTGAAGGCACAGGGAAAGATGTGCTCAAACCAGTTAAAAACATGACTGATGCACCGGGCGTAAAAACATTATTTTTTAAATTGCATACAGGAACCCTCCCAGTCAAAACATGGATGGAAGAAAAGGGCCTTTTTGTACCTTGGGGCTCAAACTGTCTACCGTGTAGGAAACCTGAAACAGTTGAGCACGTGTTCCTGGATTGTTGGGATGCGGTGTTTTACTGGGATGTGTTACAAATGACACTTAAAAAAGACCTGCCATTGAAGCCACGTGGAATTCGGTACTTGACAACTGTTAATGATGATTTTCAGTATGACCTCATCATGCTATTGGGCCTTCACAGTATTTGGAGGAGTAGGATGGCTTATAGACATGTGATGTCGATGCGCGATCTGTATGTAATTATTTTGTTGAGCAAGTGTATAAACTAAAAAAAAATTTTGAAGCAGCAAGACGCTGCGGAGAAGGTCTTGAGTCTGATGGACGAACTTGTGGTAATGAAAGTCCATTAGACACGGTTGTCAGCCAAGGGGCATGGTAACCACGATCTTTTACTGATGTATTTGTACCAATTCATGCAATAAAGAAAAAAGAACGCCGGGGTGGTGCAGTGGTAAGACGCCCGACTACTGTCCGGAGTTCCCGGGTTCGAACCCGACCACGGCGGCTGCGTTTCGATGAAGGCGAAACGAAGAGGCGTCCGTGTGCTGTGCGATGTCAGCGCACGTTAAAGATCCCTAGGTGGTCGAAATTACTCCGTAGCTCTCCACTACGGCTCCCCTTTCTCTCTTTCCACTTTCACTCCCACCTTCATCCCTTCCCTTACTGCGCGGTTCAGGTGTCCCCATAGCAAGTGTGACAGATACGGCGCCTTTCCCTTCCTGTGAACAAATTATTATTATGTGCTATTGGTCGACGTTCTTAACAGGCCATCTATGCGCGCTTTCTTGCCATTCTCCTTCTTTATTATTTTCATGTTAAACTTTATGTAATGAGACAAATCTAGCTTCTGATTAGCATTGTAAACGAAGTCGCACCGAGTTTTGAATGTGAATGAGCAGTGCGATTTAATAGATTCTTACTTCATTTTTGGCAGTTTGTGAGGGCTTTATAAAGAAGGCGCGTAACAAACCTGCTAAAAATCATTCAACAATTTCTTACAATTCCCTTTACTATCGTTTTTACGTACAATAGGCAGAGAGGGTCATGCTAACGAGGCTTTTTCTATAATGAACAATTTTCGACGCACAATTTCGCGATGTCCTTCACAGTGCTGTGAGAGATCGGTGGCCGCTGTGGCCTTCATGAGCGCGAATTCTGCTACTTCATTTACCAGCCCGCGGGCCGTCGCGGCATCTCCTGATGACCATACAAGGTCAGCCAAGACAGCCTGCCTAGTCCCTTTCAGTGTAATGTGCTACAGTGAACTGTTGCGCTCGGGATTAGCAGTTAGTCGGCTATGACTAAAATTAAAACTTTATGGTGCTTCATATCAAGTCATATATTGTCCGATAAGTTGTGCCGATTGTGATTGCGCCTGACCAACTGTAGATACTAATTATCTTAATAAGTTAGACGCTACAAAATATTGCTCTTTCCGCGGTAGCTTCAAGCCATATATTGTTGGACAGATTATATCAAATACCATCTTGCCCCTTGTACTAATTTTAGATATTAGTTATTAACCTGGTTAGTTGTGAATAATAATTGAACTTTACGCTGCAAGTTCGTCATATTTCATCGAAGAGCTTTCGACGACAAGAATTATAGATCTTATTAGCGTACAGCTATCACTACATCTTAAATGTAACCAGGGTCAAATACGTATGAATTTTTCTTTTGCCTTATGCAGTTAGCAGCGAAGTGCTTGCAGTGCCTATAAGCAGTTTGCTTCGAAGTGAGCGTAAATTTCAGCAAAGTACACGAGAAAGATTCAAATTAAAAATAGTTTATAAGTGCATGAGAAAAGAAAATGGCCTTGTCGGAGACAGTGCTAAGTTAGAACCACGCGCCTTGGAATGACAACAGGACGCGAGACTACGACGACGCTGCTGTGACGCACCGTATAGTCCGGGCACGCGGTCGGTGACGAATGGTGTAATATGCGGCGTTACGTGTGCTAGGCTGCGCAGCGGCTCAGTGAATACGTGGAACTCCGCTGAGCGGCCATGACGTCGAGCGTGCAACGCTTTCCTTCCTAAAAGGTGCGGTCAGAGATATGACATAAAGTATGCGCAAGCTTGAGACGGCGAACGCAGTAAGAAAAAGCGAAATACATCACTCACAAGAGGGAGAAATGCGGTGTGCTGCTTTGTTGATGTGACAAAAAATCCAGCTTAACCGTCTATGTCAACTGGCTTTAAAGCACATCCCTTGAACTCAGCTTCGTGCAAATGTTGGGAGCATCAGATTCGACACCGCACTGTTGGTCGAAGCCTTGTGACGTGGAGTGACGAAGAGCCGAGTGACGCAAATGCATGACGGAGCACTGAATTTCGAAATAAGATGGTTGCAAAATCTCTCAAAGAACCAAAAAGCAGGCTTGTATTTTTTTTAGCCACAGCCTTGGTAAAAGCAGCATTCGATGCAGCCAGCGTATAATTACGAAAGGTCAATCGATGGCTGACTTTCGCGTAGACGCTTTTAAACAGTTTGCCTTCTGCTTGCGCGATGTTTATCGTGCATCTGTGGATGATGAAGCATCTGTAAATAAATTCAGATGCACACCTGTGTCGTCTCGCCGCGGTGGATCAGGGGTCATGGCGCTCGGGATCGAAATCGAGTCCCGGCCGTGGCGGCCGCTTCTTGATGGAGGCAGAAATGCGTCCGTGTTCGATGTCAGTGTACGTGAATCACCGCTTGTCTAAATTTCCTCACAGCTTGCGTCGATAAACCCCATAAACCGAGCGAAACTCGAACTGATGTCGGAATTGCACTTCCTTGCCAGACGTACTGAAGATTTCTTACTGAAAATGTTCCTATGAGCTGATCCTGTGGAATACTGGGAATGAGGAGCCCATATATGGAAACATAGATGCCTTACACGCACGGTCCATAACATATTCATATAATATGGCCACATAGTGGTGACAATACCGTTGACGACAAGTGAGGAGGCTTTAACTTTGCTGGAATAAACTCTTTATTGGGCTGACATGCACCCGCTAAAGAACTAAGCAGTCGGCGGCGGCGATAGCAGAAAGCAGGCTTGGCGGTCATCGATTTCCCAACAAGCATCGCACGCATCAAAGCTCACTTTAAAGGTGGCGTAGAAACATCTAGATAAAGCCGAAGACCGTGACTAGCATAACCTGGAACATTTCAGAAACACACGCGAGTGGCTGGAATCTTCTAGATACATCTCGACGCACATTGCGTGACAGAAAATGATACAGCTACGTCTCGCGACAACGAACGTGTACAAAGAATACATATTCAATCCGTACGCTAGAATAACAGTGATTATGCCGCGGGCCAGAAGCTGCTGAAAAAGAACAAATAAATACTTCAAGACTTCGAGGCATCACTGCCGCCTAAAGGCCGGAATACATGCAGCGCTTTTTTCCACGATTTTCGCGCGTTGAAAACTGCCGCGCTGACGCGACGCCCAGCTCGAGATACATGGAACGACGAAGCGGCGCGAGCGCCGCCGCGGATGACTCGATGCGAAAGCAAATACATCAGCGAGCGGAAATAACCGCAGAGCGAGGTACGGGAGAGAAGCGACGCTGTCCCTTGTGTTAAAATCGCGAAAGGGCGCATTCCAACGCTACTGTGCTAAAAGTAGAAAGCGTACACAGGTCACACGAGGATTTGGCTCGCTCGAATGAACTAAGATACCTCGGAAGGCCCGCTCGGATACCAGCAGCACGGTTTTTTTTTTTATTTTCTTTACAAATTTCGCTTCAGGGAGAAAACAAATACATTACGATCCGAAAGTAGGCCATATACTCACAAAAAAGTGACATTCCGTGCTTGATTAAGCGTTTATTTTCACGATAATCACATTTCGGCGGCCAAACTGCCGCACACCTTGTCAGCTATGGCGGCCATGTTGACAGCGGCTGCTCTAACCGGAAATGCTAGCTTTCCGCGCTCCTATTGGCTCGCGTCGGCAGTAGCTTCCGGTTTGAGAGGACGCCGTGCCGTCCGGGCGTCAAATAACTGGCGCGCGTCTTTTCCGACGCCGGGCGTCGAGTGCGCGCCACAGGGCGTAAAACGCCGGCTTGACGCGGAAAAAACGCTCCATGTATTCCGGCCTTAAAGAGGCAATACAAAAATAAGCACAGTAAGGTATACAGGTAAACAAAAAAGTAGTGCCCCTTGTGCAATGTCCTCGGCCCTTTACCGGAAAAATAAATGAAATGAAGTATTAGAAATTAAAGCAATTACAGTCTTTAGAGCGCATAATAAGGCTTCCGGTGCACAACAGAACGTCGTCTAGGTGCGCTCGGTGCCATTTGGTTGAGGTCGCGCCGCCGAATATCACTTCATAGACACGTCATCTGATGCACCGAATGATTTTGTATGGACCGGCATGAGTTTTCACTCAGTTCGCGGCGGCGTATCTGCGTCCAAACCGAAACTTGGTCTCCTGGCATCGCATCGTCACAATTTGTGTCGTCGGTCGTAGGTGCTGCTCTTTATTTCGCCCATGGGCGAGTCGTCGGGCTTCCTCTGCACGTTGAAAGTAGGCTGATTATCCTCATCCATTACGTGTGGCAACATTGCGTCCAGAGATAGCGTAGGGCAGGATGGTGTCCCATGTCTTGTTTTCGACGTCGCGTATCTATAGAGATCATGTTCGCTATAGTTTGCCATATGTTCCGTCAGTCCATTCGTCTGCGGGCGGTAGGCGGTCGTCCACCGGTGGCTTTTCTGGCTGTACTTCAAGATGGCTTGAGTGAGCTCCGCTTTAAATGCTGTTCCCTTGTCCGTGATGAGAACTTCGGGGGTGCCCTGTCGCAAGAGAACTCGCTCGAAGAACAACTTGGATATTTCTCCTGCGGTGCCATTAGGCATTGTTCTTGCTTCAGCGTAGCGAGTAAGGTAATTGGTGGCCAAAATAATTCCCTTGTTACCTCTAGATGAAGTCATAAATGACCGAGCAGATCCATTACAAATTGCTGAAACGGCTTAGTCGGGATTGTTGCGGGGTTTAACGTCCCAAAGCGTCTCATTGGAGGCGTCGTGTGTCGCTGACCCACACGGCACATTTTCAGGTGATGTGCAACGTCGGAAGGTACCCGCGACCAATAATACTAATCCTCTAGGTAATCCTCTAGGTCTCAGCTCAGGGTTCGAGCGCTGCTGCTGTGTAAAGCTGCTGATGCTTACCAGTCATAAGAAGGCATCGTCGTCATCGCCCATTGGGTCCTCCAAAAGGTGCCCAGACAAGTAGTTTGCCTCAGAATGCTTGCAACTAGGCCTGTAGACCACAGTGATGACAAATTATTGGAGGCGTAACCTCCATCGTGCAAGACGATCTAGGGTTCTTTCAAGTTAGCGAGCCAGCAGAGCACGTAATGATCGCTCAGGACCTTGAATGGTCGGCCGTATACGTACGAGCGAAACTTCAAAGTGGTCCAGATGACTGCGAGACAATCCTTCTCGGTCGTCGAGTAATTCGCTTCGGCGTTTGAGAGTGACCTGCTGCCGTGCGCGATCACTTTCTTCAGTCCGACATTTTTCTGAATGGTCTCGACCCACACAGCTTGCATCGGTTTCAATTTCGCTCTCCGCATTTTTATCAAAGTGGCCCAGGACAGGAGAGAACTTTAGGCGGCACTTAAGTACATTGAAGGCTTCTTCGTCCCGCGCTTCCCATTTAAAAGGTACATCAGTCCTTGTAGGCTCCGTGAACGGTTTAGCGATGATGATGATGATGATAAGCTCTTTATTTACTCCCAAAAAAGAGGAACCAGCCGAAAGACTGGTTGCACTGCTTAGAGAAGGTCAGCAGGGATCCCTTGGGACTCTGCGGCCTCCAGTGCGCGCAATGAGCTGGCGCTGTTGAGCGAGCTCGGTGGTACGCAGGAAGGACTCCCACGCATCCACTGTAGCTGAATTGTCTGCGTTGTGTCGTGTACGTGTCCACACCATGTGAATGAATGTGGCCAGTTGTGAGCCGTGTTTGCACGTAGGTGTAATAAGATTTGGGAAACGTTTGCTATATAGCCATGGGTTTGGAAAGGTTCCTGTTTGTATTTTGCTCCAATGGAGGGCCTCGCACCGGGATAGTTCCCGGTGTGCAGGGGGGTATAGACCCCGTTCGAGCCGATAATGCTGGAGGATGTTCGTGTACGTTACAAGGCGTAAATGAGTGCCTTGGGTAGTGTCACAGGAAGCGGCAGGCCGAGAAGGGTGCTGCGCAGCTGAGTTCTTGGGCTAGAGCATGCGCCTGTGCGTTCCCGCTGAGCGCCTCATGGGCTGGGGCCCATATGAGAAGACGAGGTATACACGGTAAGGGGAGAGATCGGAGGATAGTGTGCGCCTCTGGGGATATACGACCTGCAATGAAGTTACGAATTGCCTGTTGAGAATCACTAACGACTACTTTGGTGGAGGGGTCGGTCAGAGCTAACGCAATGCAGCCTCTTCCGCGGTTGTAACAGTTGCGGCGTTGAGGACGCTGCAGGCATTGTGCCAGTTTCAGTGGGGTGCCAATGCAACCGCAATCATAGCGGGGCGAAGGGGGTGGTAGAAGGCATCTGTGTGTGTAACGTCGGAGCGACCGGTAAAACGTTTCTGGAGTTGCCAGGCTCGGTCGGCTCTGCGCTCTGTATGATACTCTGGATGCATACGTTGGGAAGCGGAGGTATATGAAACTGAGTCTCTGCTCAGGTGTGAGGTCCGTATGCGTAGACGTCGCCCTCAGAGGGGTGATTCCTACCATGCTCAGTACTGCACGGCCCACATGTGTCAGCGAGAGGCGCTCATATTGGGAAGTTAGAGTCGCTTCAATCACCTCGTAGACTGTGTTGGAGATTCCGAGGGTCATCAGTTTGGTGGTGGAAGTAGACATGGGTAGACCCATTGCTGTTTTGTATGCCTTGCGTAGTGATGCATCCAGTCGCTTCCGATCTGTTCGCGTGAGGCGAAGGTAAGGGGCAACGTAGGCAATGCGCATACTTGTACGAGGCGCAAAACGTTGGATTCGGCATGCCCTTATGCTTGTTGGCGACTCTCTTGAGCAGGCGGCTGATCTGGATTACAGATTGATCTATTCGCGGAAGAGTAGTGGCGTTTTCTCCATTATCGTGTAGATGAGGGCCCATGATACGGATCCGGTCGGTACGGGGTATGGGGGTGCCCTGTACTTGCAGATTGTAGGATGCCGGAGGTGATCTGGGGTGTCTACCCTGGGTTGGGACAATAATGTATTCAGACTGGGTTGCAGAACAGGATAGGCCGACTGTGGCCAGGTCAATGGCTCTCTGCAGAGTCTCCTAGATCTGGCCGTCACTGCCGTGTGTAATCCAGATTGAGTTCATCGGCGTATAGGCGGTGGTGCAAGTGGGGGATATCTGCCAAAAGATTGGGTAGGCCAAGCAGCGCAATATTGAACAGCAGTGGGGAAAGCACCGAGCCTTGGGGTGTAACCCGGCTTCCAGGAGAGAGGATGGAAGGATCTCCTGAGCCGATGTCAAGTTGCGCTGTGCGTTTCGTGAGAACGTCGCGTATATATGCATACGTTCGTTATCCCACCCCCTAGGGTCTGGAGGTTCTACAGAATGGCTTCGTGCCGGACATTTTCAAAGGCCTTCGCGACATCTAGACCAACTATGACTTTGGTGTCCAAAGTGCTGTGTGTCAGCACCTGATGCTTGAGCAAGAGCATGATGTTTGGGGCCGCAGGGTGTGGTCGAAAACCAAACATCTCGTATGGAAGGAAGTTATATTCTTCTATGGTAACGAAGAAGACAGGTCTGAATTACATGCTCCAAAAGTTTCCCCACGCAGGACGTGCGAGAAATGGGGTTCGAGAGAGTAGGTGGTTTGTCCGGCTCTGGGATGAGCACGAGGTTGGCGCATTTCCATTCTTGCGGGATGGCTCTCCGCTCCCAGCATTTTTTTCAGAAAGTCTGTGAGCGCATGAATTGAGGCGTCGTCGAGGTTTCGAAGCATACAGTTGGATATCCGGTCAGGCCGGCCCTGCAGCTAAGTTTGTCTTGAGACGATTGAGCTCGGCTCATACCTCAGGTAAGGTGATGGGAGCATCTAAATGGACGATTTCCTTCCCCGATAAAAAGGGAGAGATATTACCGGTCCTGGGCGGATGTAGATGTCTACTAGCTCCTGTTTGAGGGTGTATGAGATGCCGGGAAATTGGTCGAAGATACGCTGGAGCTGCTGGGGAGCTTGGAACTTTCTTTCTTCAGGGTCGAGGAGGTGACGGAGAGTTTCCAGGTGCTTCTGGTGTTAGGAGCCTTATCCATCTGGTCGCATATATTGTGCCTGTTCTGGCGTGTAGGCTCTACGGCATAGTTCTCGATGTTTGTATGGACTCGGGCGAGCCGTCGTCAAAGATTGCGATCCTACATACGAATTTGCATTAGGGCCTCCAGCTCGCGCTTGCGGTCCCACAGTTGGGCATATTATCTGTCGCAGTTAGGTACGGAGTCTTCCACAGCTACTTTAGCAGTGACATCTGCAATTTGTTTGAGGATGTCGGCTGACCAAGTGGCGATGTCTGTGATAGGTTGGGAAGAGCCTTACTCTTTTCGCTTGGCTCGAAAGCAGTCCCAGTTGACCACTTTAGCTGGTCGCATCCGTTGTCGAGTAGGCTCCTGAATGACAATCTCCAGAACGTAGTGGTCGCTTCCGCATATTTCCCGAGTATTGCACCAGGTAATTGCGATCCCCGGTCCCGTAAAGGCGAGATCCGGGGTT
This sequence comes from Amblyomma maculatum, assembly GCA_023969395.1. NCBI lineage: Eukaryota > Metazoa > Arthropoda > Arachnida > Ixodida > Ixodidae > Amblyomma > Amblyomma maculatum. The sequence continues at coordinate 13,945 of JAJIZL010066482.1, forward strand.
GTGTTCCGCGAGACGCCCGTTCCTCAACGAATAAGCTGGGTGATATCCGTTAAGAGGTTCAGATGGAGTATGTGCCAATCGTACCAAAGCAATCGGCCTTTAAGCGTGCGTAGTGGTAACCCCATGCTTGATCGGAGCGTTGAAATCACCGAGAATAATAATAGGTTGCCCTCGCGCTAGTTGCTGTGCTCGGAGGAAAAGTGGCCCGAAGACGGCCTTGCGTGATCGAGGTGGGCTGTAGACGTTGAGCACAACAAGGCATTGCCTGGTCGCACGAGAGGGTCGGGTGGAGAATTTCGAGAAGGATATGGTCCGGGAAAGTGGAGTCTAGCTCATGTAAGATAACCGTAAGGTATCGCCTAACTAGAGTAGTGTCACGAAATCGGCGCACATTTTTATAAAGCCGGCGCGGCGCGAGGCCCGCGCGGCGTACCATGGAAGGTTCGAGAAAAAGCTCCTTCCCCGCGCGAAAGAGCGCATAGCTTAGTACGCGTCGCCGTCGCCCTCTTTCTCATCACCCGGCGATGACGGTGACTCATCAGTCTGGAAGATGCCAGAGATCTCCAGAACATTCTATGAGACCTAGCCAATGACGACTCGCGGCTCGACGGGAGAAAAAGAGAGCGCCCTAACCAGCGAAGCTAAGTGTGTGTGTGCGCGCTAGCCTTGGCGCATCTTAACAGACAGACACGGCGCGCCCTATTTACGGAGGCCGCACCGCTTGTGTAGTCAGTCAGTAAATGCGGCGTGTTCGCTAGTGCTTCGACTGGACTCCCGGGGACCACCCGCTGCTAGCAAGCCCACGGACCTGCGAGGGAGCGGCGCTCATCTTGCATGGCGGCCACATCGTGACTCTCGAGGTGTCGGACTGAACAGTGCCCGGTGAACAATTTGGTGTGTTTGTTTTGTGTTGTAAAGCCTCTGTGTTATTCAATAGCTCTGTAGCTGCATGCTTCGCGTTTGTTTTTCTGTGAACCTCTCGTCTGTGCAATTTTAGTGCTTGTGTATTCCTCTGTATCGTCTCTTGCTGTGTATAAAGTTTCTTTTGTTTGTTACTTCTGACTCCGACCCTTACTCTGGCTTGAACCAGCAACAGCTGGGCACCGAACGGCCACCCCCTTTTGTCACTACAAGGTAGTTGAATTCCGGCTGAGCTTGCCACGCAGGTCGAGGGCATCTCCTTCGTGACCGGAACCGCTACCCCCACTCACTCTAAGGTTGTCTGGGAGTGTGCGCACCGTTAAGGGCGCATCGTTAATAATAATCCTTCTAAATATTAACGGGTGACAAGTAGTCACATAGGAGGTTGCTCTTCCCGATGTGTATGTCCTATATCCAGCCAATTTTGCGTGTTTCCCTGCTTCTTGAAGGACAAAGATTTCTGGGGGGTCGCTCTACGCCCCCAGAGTCGCCTTCGTGGCGGCAGGCGGCACGTGGGCTCGCTCGGCGCCCGATGCAATTGGCGGTGCAGCTGCGGCAAGGGGCGGTACACTGTAAAAACAAAAACACCTTATTATGTGTAGATGGTGCTTCGGTTGGTCATAACACCCTTCTATGGGGCCAATGCACTGGGGGGTTTTCATCACCTTTACACCCTATTGCAGGGTGGAAGCAGTGGCATTCCACCCTTACACCCCTTGATAAAAATCAGTGCGGATAACCTCCATATATTGCATTCCCTAATTAGGAAATGCTTTTGCCACTACACGTTCCTTAATGCTTTTCCTATGTGCACATTTGCAATCAAGCTTAATGGTATTCCTTGTAACCACCTGTAATACCAAATGAGCATGTAGAGATGCTGCATGCCATTATTTTGACATCTCGAATGGCCCATGCCAGTTTGATTGTTTTTTTTTTCAAATTCACAGAGCATGTTACAAAAAAATGTCACACAGAAAGAAACTGGAAGTCTTTTATTCGGCATAGAAGGGTCAGAGTAAGGGCTAGTGGCTGCTCGGGTGCTGGTGGAGGGGGGGGGGGGGCAGGGGGGCACTTGTGTTCTGTTTCTTCATTGATGCACGCTATGGAACCTCATTTATTTAACAATACTGCCACTCTCCACCGAGAGCCTAGCAGACGGGCAAAAACATACATGTTATGTGCGTAAATACCTAAAAAAATTAAAGATGCAAAACAATTCCAACAAATGCAGACAACAAAGTATACAATTTTTTTTCAAAAACAGAACCGAACAATGAACACAACAGCATGGTGACATTTCTTAAAAAACAACAACAAAACTTTTAGTCGTATGCAACAATAATCGCAGTACACAATATTAATCCTATGCTTTGTCAGTGTCAACGCATGCACTTGCATAAAATTCGGCCTTAAGCGATGAAATAAAGCGTCGTGCAGCGCATCTTGGCTTCGACACGCAGACGCCCAAAAAGAGGTGCTCTATAAAGCAGCACAAATTGTCGGACCCCTTGTCATATGTCGGATTGAACAGCCAAAACCGACCCATTATTGGAGCAATACCCTAAGTAGAGTCGATGACTCGAAGAAGCTTCCGCTGCTCAATGAAGGGGAAATGCTCTTCAGCTTCTTTGATGCTGCTCCCAGTATATTCAACGCACGGCGTGGCAGGCTTTTCTTCCTGTTCCTTGATAAAATTCTGAAATAAGTGCACAACAGAGCAGCTGTATAAACGTGCACTGCCCCTGGCAAAAAATAAATTCAACATATTTTCTACTCTTTATTTAGAATACGCCAATGCCCCTTTAGTGTACAGCAGTGTGCTGGAAAAGGGCCCCATCGGAAACCACTGGTGGTTATCTCACAATTAACAATGCAGAGTATACTGTTATGGTTGGTTCAGGAGGCACAATGCCGGCAGTCTGATCAAGTCATAAATGAGAGCACGTAAGGTCAATCCATTTTTATTCATGCAGCATGCTGTTGCATGGTAATTTTAAATTATGCAAGCTATTTTATCAAACAAAAATGGCTACGCTCATCAAAAGCACCTGGGTTAGAGAACTTCTATGCTGCCCCACGAACTTTTCATTTCACATGAACTATAATGCTTATTATGATAGTTAAAAATATAAATAAACAATAAACAGCACTGGAGCACGGTGTTTACTACTAAAATATTAACAGCTGGCTCAATTGAAGTCTTCACACAAGGCCTACAGCATAGCCTGCACTGGCCAAGTAGATACTGCAGAACCAAACAAAAAAAAAACGTGGGAAGAGCATACTTAGTCATGGGGCACTACAAAAAAAAAGTGCGTGTAATACATAACACATAATGCATTTCTGAACTTTTGCACGTCTTCTTGTGCTAAGTATGAACCAGCCAAGCCCTATGTCATCGCAATGCTTCCTGAAGTGTTTACATTTAAGGTTTAGTAACAAGGAAAACGTGTTCTCGCTGCTCTATGTGGCAGTTCCGAAACTTCATCACACATCATTCATTGAAAGTGTACACTGGAGCTTTGAGTTGAGCGAAAATTACATGTGCAACAGCAGAGCATTACCAAACAACCAAACAGCAGAAGCACTAAAAAATGTCAACACTGAAGTATGGCATGTTAAAACATTTTCCACGCATAGCACATTGTATGCATAAACATCCAGAACATCAGTGGTGAGCCTCAAGAGGCGGCAGGAAGCTCAAGTGTTCAAGAAGTTGTAATCGTTATAGCGGCAGGCAGTATGAGCACTTTGAAATAGTAAAGGTTCGAATACTAAAAATATGTTGACTAACTTGAAATGCAAAAATAACAATTTGGATTTATTGAGAATGTTTATTATAAATGAGAATGTCTATTACAGTGCCACATGGTTAATGCATGAAATGTTAGCATCTGTAGTTGAAGGCATTATCCCAAGCAAAAAAAGTGTGTGGCAAAAGGTAGGGCCGACCTTTCTCGCCGACCAAAAAGTGGCCGGCCGACCTTCGGCACCCGAATGAGGGCCGGCGTCGGGGATTG
>JAJIZL010066483.1:0-19966 GCA_023969395.1 Amblyomma maculatum
TCAGGATGAGGGGGCCGACGAGATGTGCTTGGAACAATCGGAATCACCTCGTAATTTACGTCGCTTATACGGCGAACGACCTCGTATGGGCCAAAGTAACGTTTTAGCAGCTTCTCGCTGAGACCGCGACGGCGAACGGGAGTCCACACCCACACTTTATCACCAGGTGCAAAATGAACTTCACGATGCCGGAGGTTGTACCTGCGTGCATCGACGTGCTGGCGGTCTTGGATGCGTAGGCGTGCCAACTGTCGGGCTTCTTCTGCGTGCTGGGATATCAGTTGGACATCGTCGTAAGAGTAGGCCTCCGGCTCATGGGGAAGCATGGCGTCAAGCATGGTAGTCACCTCTCGGCCATGCACCAGGCGGAACGGCGAAAATCCGGTTGTTTCCTGAGTTGCGGTGTTATAAGCGAACGTTACGTAGGGAAGAATATCGTCCCATGTACGGTGCTCGACGTCCACATACATAGATATCATGTCGGCCATAGTCTTATTAAGGCGCTCTGTGAGCCCATTCGTTTGGGGGTGGTATGCGGTAGTTTTCCGGTGGTGCGTGTTGCTTAAACGCAAGATCTACGCCATTAGCTGGGACACGAACGCGGCACCGCGATCTGTGATCAAGACTTCGGGAGCACCGTGACGCAGGACGATGGACTCGACGAAAAACTTCGCTACATCAGCCGCTGTTGCAGAAGGTAAAGCTCGCGATTCAGCATACCGTGCGAGGTAATCCGTAGCAACAGCAATCCAGCGGCGTCCCGAGTTGGACGTAGGGAAAGGTCCTAGCAGGTCCATGCCTACCTGCTGGAACGGAGTCATAGGCGGCGGAATAGGGTGAAGATGTCCTGCGGGTTGTACGGGCGGAGTCTTACGTCTTTGACATTCGCGGCAGGTCCTGGTATAGTGACGAACAGTCTTAGCAAGTTGAGGCCAGTAATACTTGGAACGAATTCGTGCGAGTGTTCGGCTGTATCCCAAATGCCCGGAAGTTGGGTCGTCATGACAGGCGTCCATAATTTCATTACGTAGGTCAGCCGGAATAACCAGTAGCCAAGACCTCGCACTCGCTGCGAAGCTCTTTTTGTATAGCACATTGTTGCGAAGACGTAATGCGGGTAGAACGCGCAAGAAGACGCGTGGAATGGTGCCTTCTTGACCTTCCAGATGGGCGATTACTTCACGGAGTTCAGTGTCGTGTCGCTGCCGTGCTGCCATATCGACCGTGCTTATGGTACCTATAAAAGCATCTTCATACTCGTCGTCTTTACCGTCAGATGCTGATTCTATAGGGGCTCTCGAGAGGCAGTCAGCATCTGTGTGCCTGCGACCGGACTTATAAACTATTGTAACATCGAATTCTTGCAACCGAAGGGCCCACCGTGCAAGTCGCCCTGAAGGGTCTCTCAGAGTGCTGAGCCAACATAGAGAGTGATGGTCGGTAACCACCTGAAATGGGCGTCCGTACAAGTAGGGTCTGAACTTATTAATCGCCCAAACTACCGCGAGGCATTCTTTTTCAGTGGTCGAGTAGTTAGTCTCCGCCTTCGATAATGCTCGACTTGCGTAAGCGATTACACGCTCGGTCCCGTTCTGTTTTTGAATGAGTACGGCTCCGAGGCCCTTGTTGCTGGCGTCTGTATGAACTTCAGTCTCGGCGTCCTGGTCAAAGTGCCCGAGTACAGGGGAGGTCTGTAAGCTTTGTTTAAGGCGGTCGAATGCACGCTGCTGTTCATCTGACCACTGGAAGGCGACGTTCTCCTTCGTGAGATGAGTAAGTGGTGCAGCGACATGAGAAAAATTGGGAACAAAGCGCCTATAGTAAGCACAGAGGCCCAGAAACCTCCGTACAGCGTTCTTGTCCGATGGTGTAGGAAAGGAGGTGACGGCGGCTGTTTTATCGGGATCTGGACAAACACCCGCGCTGCTGACGACGTGGCCAAGAAATTTTAATTCATCGTAGGCAAACTTGCACTTTGTTGGCTTCAGAGTGAGGCCTGCGCTTCTTATAGCTTGTAGTACTGCTCTCAGGCGAAGAAGATGATCGGAGAACGTGCTTGAGAAGATTACAACATCGTCAAGGTAGACCAGACAAGTTTGCCACTTCAGTCCGGCCAAGACGGTGTCCATAACGCGCTGAAAGGTTGCTGGGGCGGTACAGAGGCCGAACGGCATCACTTTAAACTCATATAGACCATCCGGGGTGATAAAAGCAGTCTTCTCTCGGTCGCGCTCATCAACTTCGATTTGCCAGTAACCACTTTTCAGATCTATGGATGAAAAGTAACGGGCATGTCGTAGATGATCAAGTGCGTCATCAATGCGAGGAAGGGGATAAACATCCTTCTTGGTGACGTTGTTGAGACGGCGATAGTCAACACAGAATCGAAGAGTGCCATCCTTTTTCTTTACTAGTACCACTGGAGCTGCCCATGGGCTGTGCGAGGGTTGGATTATATCGTCGGCCAGCATTTCTCTCACTTGGTTCTGAATAATTTCACGTTCTTTGAAAGAAACTCGGTAAGGCGACTGACGAACAGGGTGAGCAGCGTCATCGGTAATTATTCTGTGTTTGGCAATGGTCGTCTGGCGAACTCCGGATGACGTAGAGAAGCAGTCTTGGAATTCTGCAAACAGCGCTATCAATTCGGCCCTCTCGCTCACAGAGAGATTGGGTGCAATGCTTACACCCAAAGGTGCATCGTTCTGCTGCGAAGTGGATGAGGAAGCACCTTCGGACAGGGCAACAACTTGAATAGGGGCGGTAATGCTCTCCATGGTACCGAGAGCCGTGCCTTTCGTAAGGCGCTGTGGAGTGCCACAAAAGTTGGTGACTAGGACGTATACGCAGCCAGTATCCAGCTGCGCGATACCTCGAGCAACACCAAGACCCCGTTCAAGAAGCAGTTGATCACTTTCTTCCAGCAGAACTTCGCCAGAAGCAACGCGGTCGGACGTGACAGGGAGAAATACGCTAGACTGGGGCGGTATGGTTACGTGCTCCGCCAAGACGCGTGCCGTGCAAACTTGGGGCTTTGTTTGCGCCGAGGTATATCGAGGTTGACTAAGCGTGAGGCGGCGGTCGGTAAAGTCGATTACAGCGCTGCAATCACTCAAAAAATCCATGCCGAGAATAATGTCTCTGGAACATTTCGATAGTACAACAAAGGTAACCGGGCACCTGAGACCGTTAATCTCAATACGAGCAGTGCATCTGCCGATTGGTCTCACGAGGTGGCCTCCAGCGGTTCTGATATCGGGGCCATCCCACTGCGTCGTTACTTTGCGAAGTTGGCGGCATAGCTCCCCACTCATAACAGAATAGTCTGCACCGGTGTCAACGAGTGCCGTCACGTCGTATCCGTCGATCACAACATCGAGGTTATTGTACACTGTGGCGCGACGGTCGTCGGAAGCTCCGTCGGGGAGTTCGTCGTGAAGTTGGTCAGAAAGCTCGTCGGAAAGCTCGGCGGGAAGTTCGGCGAGAAGTACGGCGCGAAGTTCGTCGGGAAGGTCGTCGGGTTGATCGTCGGTTCGCGTGGGGGAGCGGGGCGAAAAACGTGGAGGCTCTTTGACAGGAACGGGTTCGGCAACGTCACCTCCAGACGTCGCCGGGCTTAGTTTTCCCGATGAGGGGACAGGCTTTGCCGTCGATTGCTGCGAAGGGGAGAATCGTACCGGCGGGATGGTGTCGAGCGAAGGTCGCGACGTGAAGACCGGTCGGGTGGTGGTGAACGGCGCAGATAGTCCGCGATGTCGCGGGGTTGCTCGCCGAACTCCGGGCGGGGAGCATTCCGCTGGAAACCACGAAGACCAAGCTCGCGGTAAGGGCAGCGACGGTAGACGTGGCCTGCTTCTCCGCAGTGGAAGCATAGTGGGCGTTGGTCGGTTGTCCTCCACGCGTCAGCCTTGCTCATCCATTGCTGCTGCGGACGAAGATCGTACACAGGGACACGGGGTTGTGCAGGCAAGAACTGACGGCGAGCAGGCGGCGGTGGTGGCTGCTGCGGCGGCGGGCGACTAGCAACGGACGCGTACGTCTCAATGGGCTGAGTAGGTGAAGAAGCAGCGGAGCACTGTGGATAAAGGGCACGTTGTACTTCTTCGCGGACAGCATCCGTGAGGGCGCAGGATGCCGTACCATCAGCAGGTGGAAGCAGCTGCCGTATTTCCTCGCGTACAACTTCGCGGATGATCTCGCGTAGGTTTGCGGTGTCGAGGGAACCGACAGGAAAGCGAGCAGCTGAAAAGTTGGAAACGCTGGGACCTCCAGCAAGGCGACGATAATGGTCCGCTCGCGTAACCAAGGCTCGCTCGATGTTCGTCGCCTCATTTACAAATTGTGCCACTGTAGTCGGCGGATCACGAATAAGCCCGCCGAAAATGTCACTCTTGACGCCCCGCATAAGTGCACGCACCTTTTTTTCCTCGGTGGCACGGGGGTCGGCACGGGAGCTAAGTCGTAGGACGTCTTGAACAAAACTCGTTACAGTTTCGTCGGGTCTTTGTACTCTCGTTTGCAGAAGGTCTTCTGCTCGCTGTCGCCGATACTGATTGGCGAACGTCCGTCGCAGCTCTTCCTTACAGATGTCCCAGGATGTAAGGGAGGCCTCGTGGTTTTCGAACCAGTGCCGAGCCGTACTGTCCAGGCAGAAATACAAATTCTGAAGACAGTTTTCGGCATTCCAGCCATTGTGGCGGGCCACACGTTCGTACTGCTCCAGCCAATCCTCCACATCTTCGGAGGCATCACCATGAAACGTGGTAGCCGCTCGAGGAGCCATCGGTAGGTACACCACGGACGGTGCAAGAAACGAGTCCGCCTGTTGACATTGGGTCGTGGTACTCCGGGCCATTGTAAGTAGTGAAGAGCCTGAGTTCGGCAACAGACCAAATTCAGGGGCGAGCCCTTGAAGTCGCCGACTGGCACGTATCTCGGCCTCCTCGTCGAAGGGGCGGCGGCTGAGACTTGGGGGCGAACTCAGAGTAGCGGGTTTTGAGGGGCTGTGATGCATTTACCCCGCACCTCCACCAGAATGTCACGGTTTCTCTCGTTACCCGGACGGCAGTCCATAAGGACAGAGTCAAAGGACGGGGTTGAGGCACAGGAGGCAGAGAGCAGGCGCTTTACCAGGCAAAAGCAGCGGCGTTGTTGTTGTTGTCCAAATAACTTATGGCACATACCCACAGAGGGGGATCGGCCAAGAATTGGGTAGCAAAGAATTTTTTTATTTTTTTTAATATACTTGCATAAAAAGAAATATATATATATATATATATATATATATATATATATATATATATATATTAATAATAATTTGAGGGGTAGAGGAAACGAAACAAAATGGGAAATAAGTGAAATATAATATGAAAAGTGGTAACACTCACGGGAGATTGACACTATATTTGTAGGACAAGTGATGTTTAAATATTCAGCAAGGAAAACGATTTGAGTGCAGTAAAAAATTTTGCATGGCGGTAAAAATAGACCTGTGACTGTGCCCAAGGATGGTGGCGCCAAATGATAACAATGTCGGGCTGCTTAAACTAAGGCCAAGCTGTTGCAATGGCCTTTCCATCAACTGTTTTCTCAGCGTAGTAAAGCGGCGGCAAAACAATAAAAAGTGATCTAATGTTTCTTGTTCACCGCAAAATGCGCAGACGGGAGACATTGCCAAACCAGACCTGTGAAGATAGAAATTTAAAGGTGGGATGCGGCATCGCAGCCTTGTTAGTGAAATCTCAAGTTGCCGTGAATGACATAATTTTCTATTCCAAGAATAATTTAGATGCAGGTAGTCCTCAGATCTTAAAAGATGTCCGTTTTTCATATTTAATAGAACGTTTCTTCGAAACCTCGCTGCGGTGATGTACGCGGTCGCCGGAAGGATAGATAATACGGGGCCATTAAGGGACTCTTTTGCTAAATTGTCAGCATATTCATTTAAATCCACATTGCTGTGGCCTGGTACCCATATCATATGTACAATTTTCAAATGTTTTGGGATCAGGGAGACAAAGGTTTTTACTATTGCAGAATTCACCGACGAAGAGAGAGATGAACACAAGGATAGAGAGTCGGAAATTACTGCCACTTTAGAAAAAGAGGAGTCTAATTTACGTAGAGCGAGTACCACCGCCAGAAACTCCGCCTCAAAAATTGGGGTGAAGTCCGGAAGCCGGACAGAAAAAGACCAGTCTAAATGTGGACAATATATACCCACTCCCGCCTTTTCATTACTTTGAGATGCGTCAGTAGCTACAACTAAACTAGCAGAAAGACTTCTTAAATGATCTTCTAATAATCCGTTTAGAATAACGGATGATAAGTTTTTAGCATTATTCGGGAATATGTCGTCAAAGACAATTTTAATAGATGAACCGATGGTTTGTATGGGTAGAATACTAGGAAGGGAAACATTTAAGGGGTCCAGCAAATTTTTGACCATAACAACCTGCGGGGTGTGAAATTTAGACCAATGGACACCGAAAAAGGAGGTCGGTTGACAGCAAAAAATAGACATAGATCGGTGAAACTCTGATTCATATATCCTTAAGTACGTCTGAACGGTTAGAATTTGTAATCTATATATCAAGGGTGGAATCCGGGCTTCAAGGTAGAGCACATTGTTGGCAACAAATTTTGGAAGTCCCATACACAAACGAAGCGCTTCTCGCTCCAAAAGAACAAGCGGTCGAATTTTATAAGCTGCTGATCCAGAAAACAAGACTGAACCGAACTCTAAAATTGGACGCACATACATAACATAAATCATTAAAAGGACATCTCTCCGCATTCCAGACCTGGGACGACTAATTCGGCGCAACATGCCCACGGCCCGAGCCCCTTTCGTAGCAATATGGTTAATGTGGGGCTGCCATGAAAGATTATCATCATAAGTGACCCCTAAATACTTTAATGATTTAACCTGTGGTATTATTTGTTGCTGGTACATTACAGACAGACTTACAGAATCTTTTATATTAAATACGAGGACTGCGCTTTTGTTGACATTTAATGTGAGACGCAAGCCACACAACCAATTCTCAATAGAGTTTAGGTACGTTTGCAAGTGGAGATAAAGGGATTGAATATCCGATGCAGTTGCAAAAAACGCAATATCATCAGCATATACGTAAGTGCGAACGTCATGATTAACAGGTATTGAGCTGAGTAGTATATTGAAAAGGACTGGTGAAAGGACTGCTCCTTGCGGCACTCCCCTGGCTTGCTTATATCTGCCAGAATGGACGCCATTTAATGCACAGTAAAACTCTCGGTTTTGGAGGAATTCGGATATCCAGGCTACTAAATAATGTGGAAACTGAAGAGATTTTAATTTTTGCAATAGAATGCTATGCTCAACGCTATCATAGGCCTTGGCTATATCTAGCGTTATCAAGGCAGCATGCAGCATGCAGCATGCAGCGGCGTCCCAGAACCACGCGCACTCCGCAGAACTTCGTCTTCTCCCTCCAGAGCTGACACGGTTAGCGCGGGTTACAATATTGCCAGGGGGTGCTCGGAGTGAAAGACGACGTTGAAGTGAATCGGCTCCGGACTCGCAGGACGTACCTAAACCTTGGACCATGTAATTCTACCTGTACCGGCTCTGTTAACCTAGCCCCAGTCGCCTACACCGTGACAAATCTGGTGGAGGTCAGGTCTGATGTCCCGTACCCCTACGCTAAGCAGGAGTGCTGGTCATATATTCGAGGAAACGCCCGTTCACCGCACTAGCCGCAGGCAACGAGGCCTACCACCTGAGTTTTCCCCGTCGGGCATGACTACCAGTAGCCACGACGTCGTCGCAATGCCTGGCGCGACCCCGACCTACGTGACGTTGCAAAACCCCCGCATCCCAAAGACCTTTCACGGGGACACCTATGAAGACGTCGACGAGTGGTTGCAGCACTACGAAAGGGTAGCTACATTCAACCTCTGGGATGACGCCGCACGGCTTCGAAATGTATATTTCAGCCTCGAGGATGGCGCTCGGACGTGGTTCGAGAACCATGAAGAGCAGCTGTCATCTTGGAGTGAGTTCAAACGTCATCTTGCGGCAACTTACGGAAGCTCAGATCGCCGCGAACGGGCCGAACGCGCTCTACACACTCGGATCCAAATGCCTAACGAAACCGTCTCGGCGTATATCGAAGACATGACGCGCCTGTTTAAGCGTGCGGATCCTACGATGTCCGAGGACAAAAAGCTGCGCTACCTCATGCGTGGCGTCAAAGAGCAGCTTTTCGCTGGCCTGGTGCGCAGCCCGCCGAAAACTGTTGCAGAATTCTTTGCGGAAACATCCACTATAGAGAAAGTGCTTCAGCAGCGAACTTCGGCACGGGATCCCACCATCCACGCCGCCTCCGTCTCTGCTGAGTTCCCATCGCATAGCATGGACACATCGGCGCTACGGGAGCTCATACGTTCCGTTGTGCGCGACGAACTCCGACTGATGTATGGCACACCTCAACAAGCTCCTTCCTCCATTGCCAGCGTTGTCCGCGACGAGGTGCAGCAAGCGCTCCGGCCTCCATTTCCAATCGGTGAATCTCGCCCTAATCCTCCTCTTACACCACCAGAGTGTCACCGCCCTACATACTCCCAGGTGCTGCAATACTCTCCGCCTTCGTCGCCGTCCCTGATTCCTCCGAACGTAGCTGGGCCGAAAACAGCAGCTCCCGTGATCCAGTACGTCACAGATTCTCGACCGCCTGCACGGAAAGCAGACGAGTGGCGTACCCCCGACCGACGGCCGTTATGCTTTCACTGCGGCGAACCGGGTCATGTCTATCGGCGCTGTCCCTACCGTCGACTAGGTCTCGAAGGATTTTCCGCTGATTCTCCGGAGCCTCGCTAAGGCGAACGGCCTCGAGCCGTTGAAGATTTCGTCAATGATCAGCGCCGGATCGTTCCGTCTCGTCTGCGACCATCTAGATCACCGTGACCCAGGTCTCGCCCGTCGCCATCTGCTACGAGTTCCTCATGGGCAGCGCAGGGCCGCTCGCCCAGTCACCAGAGGGAAAACTGAAACCAGCGACCTTCGGGGGTAGGCTCGCTGGACATCGCGGCGCGGGGACCCCCCATTGATGCGGACACAGAAAGACTACGCATCGACATTGGAAAAGTCCGCGGTTACCGATCATAACGCCACCTCGACGCCACCACGACGCACCTGCAACCACGACGAATTGCCGGTGGAACCGATGACGAAACGACGCACCCGCAACGACGACGAACTGCCGGTGGAACGAACGCTGCAACAACGCACCTGCAACGACGACGAATTGCAGGTGAAGCAGACCGCGTACACCGACGCAGAGCACTCAAAGACTCAGAAGCCTGACATTCGCGAGCAGATTCCGTTGGACATACCCGTAGTACTGGATGGTCGCCATGTTCAAGCTCTGTTGGATACTGGCGCTGATTATTCTATTTTGAGCAGCCAGTTTGCCGCAGTTCTCAAGAAGGTTTTGACTCCGTGGGCTGGCACAAACGTTCGCACCGCGGGTGGTCATCTGATTACTCCTCTGGGCATGTGCACGGCCAGAGTTCAAATTCAAGAATCAACATTTGTGGTAAGCTGCCTTGTTCTGAAAAGCTGTTAGCGTGACCTGATTCTGGGCGTTGATTTTCTTCGTGAATATGGCGCAATTATTGACCTCCGGAATTCTAAGGTCTCGTTTTCTACTGAGAAAGCAGTGGCCCTCAGCGGTGCAAAGCGACCACTCAATGTGCTTCGCGTTTATGAGGACAGTGTCACTCTGCCACCCCGAACAAGCACTTTCGTTAATGTCAAATGCAATGCCCTTAACGATGGTGACGCAATAGCCGAAACTAACGTATCGTTACTGTTGACACAAGGAGTCTGCGTGGCCCGCAGTTTGATACATCTTCACCGTGGTCAGTCCAAGGTACTTGTTACAAATTTTTCGCACGAGTATCGGCACCTTTTTCGTGACACTTCCGTAGCTTTCGCCGAACTCATCTCTGATGTCTCCGAGTGCTTGTCCCCAGAAACCGTGCCACCGCCCACATCCCTCGACAATCTCGATGTCAGCTCAGAGCTATCGGTCAGCCAGCGTGACCAGCTGTTTTCATTGTTACTCGAATTCAGAGTGTTTTGCATCGTCGCCAAAAGTGAATCAAACTCCCATCGCTAAGCACCAGATCGTGACGTTCGATAATGTGCGCCCAATCCGCCAGCACCCCTACCGTGTCTCTTCGACCGAGCGCGAAGTTATTAGGTCACAAGTTAAGGAAATGCTCGAAGATGAGGTTATCCAGCCTTCCAATAGCCCGTGGTCCTCCCCGGTCGTTCTAGTTAAAAAGGAAGACGGCACGTTACGTTTTTGCGTCGATTACCGCAAACTGAACGCCGTAACCAAGAAGGATGTCTACCCCTTGCCGCGAATTGACGACTCCCTCGACCGCCTTCGGCGTGCAAAGTATTTTTCGTCCATCGATCTAAAAAGTGGCTACTGGCAGATTGAGGTCGATGAGCGAGATCGTGAGAAGACGGCCTTCGTCACACCCGACGGCCTTTCGAATTTAAAGTTCTACCTTTCGGCCTGTGTTCCGCGCCGGCCACATTTCAGCGGATGATGGACACTGTCCTCGCCGGCCTTAAATGGCAGTGTTGTCTAGTCTACCTAGATGACGTGGTGGTCTTCGCAGAATCATTTGCACAACATCTTCAGCGCCTGCGGTCAGTACTCGAAGCCCTTCGATCCGCTAACTTGGCACTTAAGCCGCAGAAATGCCACTTTGGCTACCGAGAGCTTAAATTTCTCGGCCATGTCGTCAGCGCCGCCGGCGTGAAGCCCGACCCTGACAAGATTGCTGCTGTTGCGGAATTTCCGATTCCACGTGACAAAAAAGCTGTTCGCCGATTTCTCGGCTTGTGCAGTTACTACCGGCGTTTTATCGATAACTTTGCTGATCTCGCTGAACCGCTGACTCAGCTCACCCGGGAAGACAACCCTTTTGTTTGGACTCACGAACAAGAAGCTGCTTTTGCTGAGCTGCGTCTCCGTCTCCAATCGCCGCCTGTTCTAGACCATTTCGATGAGCAGGGGGAGACAGAAATACACACCGACGCCAGTAACACTGGCCTTGGGGAGGTTCTCGTACAATGTCAAAAGGGTGTTGAACGAGTCATCGCCTATGCCAGCCGTACTTTATCCCGCGCCGAGACGAACTATTCAACTACTGAAAAGGTATGCCTTGCCATTATTTGGGTTGCTGCGAAATTTCGCCCCTACCTTTATGGTCGCCCATTTAAAGTTGTCACTGACCACCATTCTTTGTGTTGGCTGGCCAACCTGTGTGACCCATGCGGCCGCCTGGCGCGATGGAGCCTTCGCCTACAGGAGTTCGATCTCACTATTGTTTATAAGTCCGGATCTAAGCATGAAGATGCTGACACGCTCTCCCGCGCGCCTGTCGAGCTCGCTCCATCAGACACGGATGACACTGGCAGTTTCCTCGGAGCTGTTGATGCTTCAGATATGTCACATCAGCAGCGTGCAGATCCAGATTTACGAGCACTGATTGATTATTTAGAAGGTCAGCCAGCCACCATACCTAAGTGCTTTTCACGAAGCCTCTCAACTTTCTGCCTGAGAGGTGGTGTGCTTTATAAGCAGAACTCTAGATCCGAGTCAAGAACCTACCTCCTCGTGGTACCCACAGCTCTGAGAGAGGATATCCTTTCCGCGTGCCACGATGAACCAACATCTGGCCACTTGGGCTATTCTCGCACACTTGCTAGGACACGACAGACATTCTACTGGCCCAACCTTGCCACTGTTGTTAAGCGCTATGTCAAGAGCTGTCGGCAATGTCAGCGTCGGAAGGTTCCGCAATCAAAGCCTGCGGGCCTCCTCATGCCCATAATACCACCACGAGCACCATTTGATCAAGTCGGCATGGACCTTCTCGGTCCTTTCCCTCGGTCCTCTGGTGGCAACCGTTGGATAATCATCGCCACAGACTATCTGACTCGCTATGCCGAGACCAAAGCGTTACCTAGTGGTACAGCGTCTGAAGTTGCCCATTTCTTTGTACAACAGATCATACTACGGCACGGTGCTCCTACCTGTATTATTACTGATAGAGGGACTGCCTTTACTTCAAAAATGATGGCCGAAGTCTTTCATCTCAGTGGTACGGCGCATCGAAAAGCTACTGCTTACCATCCGCAGACCAGTGGGCTGACGGAAAGGCTTAATAAGGCCATCGCGGATATGCTGGCGATGTACGTCGACGCCCAGCACAAGACTTGGGATGCGATCGTACCATATGTGACGTTCGCATACAATACGGCAGTCCAAGAGACAACACGTTTCACGCCGTTTCGCCTCGTTTACGGCAGGGAGGTTCGGACGATGCTGGACGCAATGCTCCCTTACCAAACAGATACCGAACTTTGTTCTGACGCCGAGCAGTTTGCCCAAGATGCTGAGCAAGCACGCCAACTAGCACGCGTCCACATCACCCAGCAACAGGACAGGGATTCACGCCGGTATAACCTCCGCCACAGACAAGCTTCCTACAACACCGGGGACCAGGTGTGGGTGTGGACTCCTGTTCGACGCCGCGGCCTTTCAGACAAGCTAATTTGCTGCTACTTCGGACCGTATAAAATCGTGCGACGCATCAGTAACGTCAATTACGAGGTGCTCCCGGATGGATCAGAGCACACAGGCCGTCGGCTACCTCGTCCAGAGACAGTTCATGTCTTGCGATTGAAGCCGTACTTTGCACGGTGACTGACAAACTACATCTACAAACTTTTTTTTTTGAGGGGGGGAGGTTGCTTTTGTAAGCTTGTGTGCACGTGTAACTGTGCGCGTTACGCTTAAGGAGGGAGGAATGCCAGGGGGCGCTCGGAGTGAAAGACGACGTTGAAGTGAATCGGCTCCGGACTCGCAGGACGTACCTAAACCTTGGACCGTGTAATTCTACCTGTACCGGCTCTGTTAACCTAGCCCCAGTCGCCTACACCGTGACAATATATAACTGATAACAAATTATGACTATTGACTCCATTTATATACTTCCCCACACTAATTTTCAGCTCATAAGCCCTACCGTGGCGGTGCAGTGCTTAGGGCGTCCGAAAACTGTTCCCGAGGATGCGGGATGAAATCCCGGCCGCGACGGCCGCTTTTCGGTGGAGGGGAAGTTCAAGGCGCCCGTGCGCTCTGCGATGTCAAGTGCACGTTAAAGAACATCAGGTGGTCGAAACTTCCGGAGCACTCCACTACAGCGTAAATCAAAGAGCATAGCGCAGGACAAAAGTCTGGGACAGCAATAAGACAGGGCAAGCGCTAACTTTCAACAGAGGGCTTATTCCAGAAAGGATCACATATACACCCTTCGGGATCAGCAGAGAGGAGAAAAACGAACAAATTGCTATCAAGCAGCCACGTGCTACGTACGCCAAGAATTCAAGCTCTTTGCTTGACAATTCAACAGATGCCTTACTGGCACGTTTATCCCCTGCCCGAGCTATCTCCAGTAATTCCATTATCTCCCTTATCAGCTCGTTGCGATGTCGATACACGATGATCGTCTTATCAAACAGGGGATGGCAAGGTGGTTCTGCGTCGCGTGATTCCGTTCTCTCAACGGAAGGGTCTTCTGAGCAGCATCACCTGCCGAAAGATAGCGGAAATATTGTAAAAATCAATAACAGCGCATTTAAAGCCTGCCGTACTCGTTGCCTCAATGGCGCAATGGATTAGCGCTACTTACTCATGTGATGTTTTTAATTCTTAATTGCGACAAAAAACAGCCGTGAACAGAACCACGAGGTGACAGCATGACAACGGTAACACTATTAATTATTTTCAATCAAATCATTTCCTGCCTTTAGTGAGTGTATGTTGCCTTTAGGTTGCGTTCAGAGACACCTCTCGGTAACAATCGCTGTTTAACCCGCTGAGAGGCAGCTAAGCTCAGTCGTTCAGGCGTGTCCGACTCTTCGTGACCCTATGGACCATATCACGCCACGCTTTCCGGTCTCTCACTTTCTTCCTAACATCACTCAACTTGATCCGCAGCGCCTCGAGGATGCCATCTAGCCATCGCGTTCGCTGTCTACCCCTTCTCCGGTGACCCTCGACCTTTCCCAACATCAAATCTTTCCCCAGCGACTCCACTCTTCTCATCAGATGACCAAAGTAGCTGAGTTCTAACCTTAGAATTTGACCCCCCAATGAGCAGTCCGAGTTTATGGTCGACAATATCGATTTATTTGATCTTCTGGCCGTCCAAGGAACTCGCAAGAGTTTTCGCCAGCACCACAATTCAAATGCGTCAATTCTTCGGCGGTCAGCCTTCTTCCCAGTCCAACACTCGCATCCAAACATCACAACTGGAAAGCCTATAGCACGAGTTATACGCATATTGGTTGGCAGTGTAATGTCTCTGCTCTTTACTAGGCAGTCAAGGCTAACCATGACTCTCTTTCCCAGAATCAGGCGTCTCCAAATTCATGGCTGCAGTCTTCTTCCTGGGTAATCTTGGGTCCCAAGAAGAGAAAATCTGTCACAGCTTCCACTTCCTTTCCCTTGATGCTTCAGGACATGATAGGACAAGACGCCATGATCTTTGTCTTTTTAATGTTCAGTTTAAGCCCAAACTTCTCACTCTCTTCTTGTACGCGCATCAGAAGTCTCTTGAGTTCCACTTCACTTTCTGCCATTAAAGTGGTATTATCCGCATATCTAAGGTTGTTGATACGTTTCCCAGTAGTCTTCACTCCAGCTGAAGACTCGTCCAGACCGGCCTTTCTCATGATGCACTCAGCATATAGGTTAAATAGGCAGGGCGACAGTATGCAGCCTTGCCTCATTCCTTTCTCAATCGGAAACCAATCAGTAAGACCATGCCTAGTTCTGACTGTGGCCTCTTGCCCTTCATACAGGTTCCTGAGGAGACAGATGAGATGAATTGGGACTCCCATCTCTTGGAGAGCTTGCCACAATCTGCTGTGATCTACGCAGTCAAACGCTTTCGCATAATCAATAAAGCAGAAGTAGATGGATTTCTGGAACTCTCTTGCTTTGTACATGATCCAGCGAAGGTTGGTAATCTGGTCTCTAGTTCCTCTGCCCTTGCGAAACCCAGCTGCACGTCCGGAAGCTTCCGATCCACATACTGCTGCAGCCTACCTCGGAGTATTTTCAACATCACCTTGCTAGCATGCGAAATAAGCGCGATCGTGCTGTAGTTGGAACAATCTTTGGCACTGCCTTTCTTTGGAATGGGGATGTAAACTGACCTCCTACAATCCTGTGGCCATTGCAGGATTGTCCGAATTTGCTGACATAATGTATACAGAACGTTAACAGCGTCATGGTTGAGGTTTTGAACCAACTCAGCTGGAATGCCATCAATTTCGCTAGCTTTGCTCTCAGCTAGGCTGGCTAAGGCCCATTCAACTTCACTCTTCAGGATGCCCGGCTCGAGATCAGTAATCACAACCGTCTTATGTTGGGTTTGCACACCCGGGTCCTTGTACAGTTCTTTTGTGCATTCCTGCCACCTCTTCTTTATCTCTGAGGCTTCAGTGAGGTCCCTGCCTCGTTTGTCCTTTATCACGCCAAGCTTAGCACATAAACTTCCTTTGATATCTTTGATTGTCTTATACAGAGCTCTTGTGTTCCTCAATTGGCTGTTGTCCTCAAGTGCTTGGCACTATATGTTCAAGGAGGCATTCTTATCTCCTTCTTGCTATTTTCTGAAAATCCGCATTGAGAACATTGTATCTTTCTCTTTCCCCCATAACTTTTGCCATCCTCCTTTCCTCAGCTATTTGCAAAGCCTCTTTCGATACCCAGTTTGCTTTCTTGCCTTTCTTTTGCTTTGGAACTACCTTTGTAGCAACTTCTTGTATTATATCGCGAACATCAGTCCACATCTCCTCTGGCTCTCTGTCTTCTAGATCTAATTCTTGAAATCGATTCCTCACTTCCACAGCATATTCTGAGCGAATTTGACCCAGATCATATCTGAAAAGCCTTCTAGTTTTCTGCATTTTCCTCAATCGAAGCTTAAATTTGGCAACAAGAAGCTGATGATCGGTGCCACAATCGGCCCCAGGCCTTGTTTTTACTGCTTGTATAGCGCTTCTCCATCTCTGCCGGCAAAGAATATAATCGATCTGATTCCTGTACAGACCTTCCGGTGAAGTCCATGTGTACAGGCACCTCCTGTGCTGTTGAAAACGAGTATTCGCTATGGTCAGGTTGTTTTCTTGACAAAACTCTACTAGCCTCTACCTAGCTTCATTAGGCTCACCAAGACCGAACTTGCTTGTAATTCCGGATATTTCTTCACTCCCCACCTTAGCATTCCAGTCTCCTATGAGAAAAAGCACGTCGGATGATGGAGTGCGGTCTAAAAGGCATTGCAGGTCAGCATAAAATCTCTCAACGTCAGCTTCTTCAGCAGTAGTGGTTGGTGCATAGACTTGGATGACTTATGTTGAAAGGGTGACCTTGGATCCGAAGTGAAATCATTCGGTCGTTTTCGGGGTTGTACCCTAGCACTGCTTTGCCCATTCTTCTGTTTACTATGAGAGCGACCCCATTCCTTCTCCTGGATTCGTGCCCATAATAAAAGACATTATGGTCGCCGGAATTAAATTCTCCCATTCCGGTCCACTTGAGCTCGCTGATACCCAAGATATCAATGTTCAATCTGTCCATTTCTCGCTTGATGACATCCAAATTACCTTGCGTCATAGATCTTACATTCCATGTTGCTATGTGATATATCTCCTTGCAACATCGGACTTTCCCGTCGCTTCCCGACACATCCACAACTGAGTGTCCTTTTGGCTTTAGCCCAGCCGCTTCAATCGTCCTGGAGCTACTAGGAATCGCACTTTGTTCATCCCCAGTAACATGTGGGACGCCTTCCAACCTTTAGGGCTCATCTTCCGGCGTCATATCATTAATGGTATTGTGACTGGCCATAGGGTTTTCTTGGCAGGAAATACTGGACTGTGTTGCCATTACCTTCTCCGATGAATCACATTTTGTCAGAACTCTTTGCCGTGATCTGTCTATCTTGGGTGGCGCTACACAGCAGAGCTCACGACTAAATAAAGTTTCGCAAGCCCCTTCGCCACGACAAGGCAGTGATCCATGAAGGGGGCTGAGAGGCAACCAGTGAGGAAAAAGAAGTTGCGGGACCCTACCGTTGACGAGACGGAATTACGCTTCTGCGTCCCATCTTTTACAGTGCACAGCCCCATGGCCGTCTGTGGCAATGCTGCCAGTTTATTTTTTTTTTATTCTGTTCCAGAAGACGCACGTTTAAACATCTGCCCGTTTGGCCAACGTAGTGCTTTCGACATGAAAATCGAATCACTAGTGCAGGTCTGGATGTCCTTTTGCCTTGGTGGACGAAATCGTGACGGAAAAAGGAGGTGAAAATGTAGCCGTTAGATGCATTCTGGCATTACGGGGAACTATGGGGGAGGGGGAGGGGGTTGAACTGCTGCAATTTGCTCGTGAATACTGCCGGCGGAGGCAGTATTCACTGCAGGCATTGCGAAATCAGGGGGTAGACGAGCAGTACGTGAAAGTGCTGGAAGATATATATAGTGGTTGCACAGCAACCATAGTTCTGCATAAAGAAAGTAACAAAATTCAGATAAAGAAAGGTGTTAGGCAAGGAGACACAATCTCCCCAGTACTATTCACAGCTTGCTTAGAGGAAGTATTCAGAGACTTGGAATGGGAGCAGTTAGGGATAAAGGTAGAATCCCTCAGTAATCTGCGATTTGCTGATGACATTGCCTCGCTGAGCAACTCGTGGGATAAACTGCGAATAATGATTGATGACCTAGACAAGAAAAGTAGAAAGGTAGGCTTTAAAATCAATATGCAGAAGAGTAAGGCTCAACAGCCTCGGGAAGGAACCGCAGTTTACATTAGGCAGTGAAGTACTGGAAGTAGTAGGCGAATATGTCTACTTAGGACAGACAGTAACCGCAGATCCGGACCATGAAAATGAAATAACAAGGAGAATAAGATTGGGATGGAGCGCATTTGGCAAGCACTCGCAGATTATGACTAGCAGCTTACCGGTATCGCTCAAGAGGAAAGTATACAACAGTTGCATCTTACCTGTACTCACCTATGGGGCTGAAACGTGGAGGCTAACCAAGAGAGTTCTACTTAAGTTGAGGACAACCCAGAGGGCTATGGAACGAAAAATGGTAGGGGGAACATTAAGAGATGGGAAGCGTGCAGAGTGGGTCAGAGAAATAACTCAAGTTACCGACATTATAGTGGAAATTAAGAAGAAATGGGCATGGGCATGGCATGTAGTGCGAAGAGAGGATAACCGATGGTCGCTTAGGGTAACAAACTGAATTCCAAGGGAAGGAAAGCGTAGCAGGGGGCGGGAGGAAGTTAGGTGGGCGGATGAGGTTAAGAAGTTCGCAGGGGTCAAGTGGATGCAGCTAGCACAGAACCGGGTTAAGTGGAGAAATATGGGAGAGGCCTTCGCCCTGCAGTGGGTATAGCCAGGCTGATGATGATGATGATGATGACTGCCGGCGGAGGCGACAACTTGGTTTAACTTCTTTTTTTTTTACTTTTCCGAGTTTGTAAAAAGGTCACTTTTTACGAAAGCACCTTATGCGTCATTCGAACGCGTCAATCGATTGATGCAGGCCCGCTTTAATTTGCCCTTGGGTGCGACACCCCAAAGATGCGACACCCCAAGACACCCCAATTGAACAGGCGAACCGATTCACCGCCTAAGCCCCTCACTCTGTATGCATGATGACGGCACCCACCGGATGTAGCAGCTCAGAATGCAGTGCGAGGTGGCTGCTGCTTTTGTCTGCACCTCCCTTTACACGGAACAGACGTGGGTGTCACGTTTTATTACTATACGCTCCGGCGCCACCGCAACGTCATTGCAGCGGTGGATATAACCATCGGCCGGAGCCAGCGTTGCACACCGGGGAAGTAAGCGGATGAAACCCCGCTGATCGATAGCGCCGAAGCTAGGCACAGCAGTCATGCTGTCATGGATATTCTCCCGCCACATAGCACCGGAATCCCTGCATACAATATGCCACAGTCAAGGATTGCACAGTGATAACATCTACCCGGCCAGTGCAGAGCGAAGAAACCGGCTTCGCAATGCGTATACAGGAGTCACGCTACAGACATCCACGACAGGCTGGGTTCAGTGAAAGTGCAGGTTATCACCAGAGGGAAGAATGGTGGAGGTTTAGATATCCTGAAACCAGCTCAACGCACCTTGACATTTCAGTAAACGTTATTGTCGCATACCGAGACGTGGCCTCGGGTCTGAAGCCGATTCTCAGCAAGCTAGGGTGATATAACTCTACCCCACGTGTTCGCTGAAACATTTGCAGCAGCAGTAGTACTGTGAAGGAAAGACTTATGGCATTTAACCCCACGGTACGGTACGATGTGGTATGGTGCAGTACTGTACAGCACGGTCATGAGAAACGTCGACGTAGGAGAATCTGGGTTATTTGTGACCTCCGGAAGCTCTTTCGCA
Organism: Amblyomma maculatum; assembly: GCA_023969395.1. Lineage (NCBI taxonomy): Eukaryota > Metazoa > Arthropoda > Arachnida > Ixodida > Ixodidae > Amblyomma > Amblyomma maculatum. The sequence continues at coordinate 19,570 of JAJIZL010066483.1, forward strand.
CCATACAGTACAGGGGCTTCTTTGTATTTCTCGCCCACCGCAATGCTGCCGCGTAATTCTGTCTTGAGATACACAGCCGATTGTCACCAAGTTCGAATCGGATTCAACCTGAAAGCCCCAATGCAAGCAGCTCACAGTTAAGATTTTCATTCACGCAAGAGAATCGCTGCTTTTATTAGCAGCAGAAAAGTGCATTCATTGTAGGCACTTTTTTTTTCAATGCGTTGGGATGTAGCGCTGCTGAAGCAAAGCGACCAGTGTATGACAATTGTTCACGTTTATGCGCCTAAAACTGTGACAATGCATTGTGCAGATATTCCGTGCTTGATGTTCGTTGTTCTCTCTCTCTCTCTCTCTCACACACACACACACACACACACACACACACACACACACA
>JAJIZL010066485.1:0-14328 GCA_023969395.1 Amblyomma maculatum
CGCATCGCGCACTGCCACTGCTGCCACCACAACACGGGCGCCGAGAATGTGTTGGCCGAGGCCCACGGGTCGCTAGCGTGGAATGGGGGTGTCGGCCGCAGCTCGTAACAGCCAGCCGACGGCCTCTTCTCCCTCTCCATCTTCGTTTTCCCCCTCGCGCCGCATCCGTTTGTTGGGAGTGGATATACGCGGACGGGGCAGAGCCCGCACAGGTTCCCGACGCAGCCGATCTTATGCAGCACATGACCGCAATGTTGGCTGTGTTGGCCCGTTAGCTCGATTCGGTGGCTAGCGCCAACCAAGCCGCAGCTGCGGTGACAGTTTCGCGTCCGCGGATAAATGTTGAGGCTCCCTCCATTTCAGCTACACGGACGTGAACTCAGTCCAGGAGTCTTACAAGAGCTCGAGGATTATCAGACGGCACTGGGTTCCCCAGACGACGTGGTGCTAGCGCAGGTAATCCCCATGGCACTTGTTGAGAGCGCGGCGCAATGGAGACGATGCCAACCGGACTTCCTGTCAATGGCAGACTTCACAGATCGCTTCCGCGCCGAGTTCTTGCCCCCCCCCCCCCCCCGATTACGAGCGCCGGATGCTTGAGGAGCTCACTCTGCGCACACAGCACCCAGAGGAGAGCCTCCTCGAGTATGTACGCGCAATGCAGGAGCTCTACAAGAGGGCAGAATCCACGGCAACCGATCTTGAACAGGTCGCGCGCGTGATCAGGCAATGCCATCCGCGTTTCAAGCCGTATTTGCGGGGACGTGGTTTTGCAAACCTCCAGGCCCTAGCACAGGAAGCGAAGGTAGTGCAGGCAGATTTACTCGCTGAATTGCGCTACCAGCCACCCCCCAGGCCAGCCGAATCGCTAGAGCCGGGATGCGCCTAGGCCGGAGGCCAGGACTCCGTGCCGATGACGGTAGGGCAGGAAAGGCCAGCGGAAGGCTCCGCTATTCCTCGCGCTCTTGACCCCTACGCGTTTGAGCAGCGGCGTCGAGCTGGGCTCGTAAGCGACGTCCGCGTAGGCGCGGAGAGAGAGAAAAGACGTCTCCAACCGCTTCGTGGAACGCGAAATCCCCCGACCGCGCGGCAGGTGAACGATCGGCTTTGCTGGAATTGCAACCAGCCGGGCCACATGGCACGCGATGTCAAGCAAAGCGTATGCAGGGAAACGCGGACCGCAGGCGGCGATAATTGGTAACACCAGCCTGTCGGCGGGAGAATTTCGGGGTAGCCATGGCGGAAAAAGGGAAATCTATTCCCGCGTCACCGGGCGACCGCACCGGCGGCGCAGAGGCTTTTGTCCCCATCGCCTGTACAGCGCAAGGAGTGTTTACGTGCTGAAGCCCTTTTATGCAGTTAGCTGGTCAAAGCTACTCTGCACTCGTTGACACGGGCTCAACGCCTCTGACGACGTGTTCGAGGCCTGCCGTAGATGTAACATCCGTGTCAGGCCAGCCGAAACCCCTTTGAGCAACCGAGACGGCAAAAGCGGAGGGAGCAGTGCGTCTCCTGGTGTGCTTTGACGGCAGAAAGCGGAGGCATCGCTTCGTCTATCTGCCCGGATTAGCCATACCAGTTATTCTGGGAAGAGATTTTCTTTCGAGCGAAGGCATTGTGCTCGACATGGGGGAGAACGGCTATCGCTACAGCCCCTTCACCCCCCTCATTCCCTTTGTTAGCGCACTCAGGCAAGAATGCACCGCCCAGCGGGCGAGCGTCCAGGCTTGTGTGGCAGGCGGCTCCCCCGCGACGCTGAAAGGTAGCCCATTAGAAGCAATTATCGCGTTTTTCTCAGGACACGGTAATCATCACCGAAGGCTTATGGAAACTTTACTCCCGTTTTCGGATTGCTTCAAAGAGAAATCAGGCAGGACCGACTTGCTTCAGCACGAGATCGAAACGGGTGATGCGCGCCCTTTCAGATGTAACCCGCGGCCGTTAAGCGCGCATAAGAGACAGCTTCTCGACAGCGCCCTTGACGAGATGATAGATACCGGCGCGGTGAGACCCTCACAAAGTCCCTGGGCGTCCCCAGTGGTTCTAGCGCCAAAGAAAGATGGTTCGGTCAGGCTGTGTGTTGATTATCGAAAGCTCAACTCACTGACGCCTACGGTTGCGTACCCTTTCCAGTCGATCGCTGGCCGTGATGTACGCGTTAGGGAACGCAAGGTTCTCACAGTCCTGAATGCAAGCAGAGGGTACCTGCAGATTGAGGTGGCGGAAGGTGACATACAGAAAACCGCATTCACCTGCCACCGCGGGCTCTTCGAATTTACTCGACTCCCGTTTGGTTTGTCTAATGCCCCGAGTGCGTTCATGCGTTTGATGGACATTGTGCTGGGCGATGCAAGGTTCAACTACACGATGGCGTACCTCGGCGACGTCGGGATATTCTCACAGTCGTTCGAAGAGCACCTCATTCACCTGAATTCCGTTCTTGAAAGAATGAGACGTGCAGGTCTAACGATCAACACAAAGAAAGTGCAGTTGGACTCAAAGAGAGTGAACCTCTTGGGCTTTGTGGTTGATAATGGCACTTTGAGACCGAACGATGACAAACTGCAGAAAATTATGAACTACCCCTGCCCGATGGACGTGAAAACCTTGCAAAGGTTTTTGGGAATGGTTGCTTTCTACAGGCAATTCATCCTTCGTTGTTAAGAGCTAGCAATGTCGTTGAACCAGCTGTTGCGGAAAGGATCGAAGTGGGTCTGGGGCAAGGAACAGAATGACGCATTTGTTACCTTGGCTCACGCGATAGCGAATACCGCTAGTTTGCGCCTCCCCGACCTGAACAAGCAGTTTGTCTTGCAGACAGATGCTAGTGATGCCGCTGTAGGAGCTGTTTTGTTGCAGGAACACGAGGGCAAGCTGCGCCCTGTCGCGTTCGCTAGCCGCACGCTCACATCGGTGAAGCGGAATTACTCCGTGACAGAAAAGGAATGCCTGGCGATAATGTTCGCATTGTCAAAGTTCGACATGTACCTAGACGGAGCGGTTTTCACCGTGCAGATAGATCACCAGGCACTTTCGTGGTTGAGGCTGAAAAACCCCGCAGGCCGGCTCGCGAGATGGGCACTGATGTTGCAACGTTACGCGTACGCCATTGAGTACCGCCGGGGCAGCATGAATAAGGTGCATTTTGAAGCTAGCGCGAAAAACGAGGACCAAGAGTAGGACACAACACGAGCGCTTTTTCACCGCATAAATAGCTATATGAATGAATAAGGTGGCCGATGCTTTATCGCGCGCACGGGAGTAGTTGAGAGAGTTAGCTTGTCGGAGACGTATGACGTTTGCCGGAGACGTACAGACGTAGACGTATACGACGCCTACTGCGCATGCGGGCAAACTACCGATACGTACAGGCGCTGGAGACGTACTCCGGAGACGTATGCCGCGTGACGTCCAGCTTGCCGTAATCTCGCGAGATCTCACGAGATTTCAGCAGCCATGGAGCCAAGCCGCCAAGCGCCGATGGGATGGTGCTGCGAGTGCTTGTAGAGTACTGCTGTGCGCAACGGGCCACATAGTTCTCCCGTGTTCACATAGTTTTCCCAAGCATCCCGAAGGGAAAAAAAAAAGGAATGGTGTCATCAAATGCTGCAATACCCTTGCCCGTGCCAAGAAAACATCATGCGCAAGCGTTTCAGTGCGGCGGACGACCAGCAAGTGGCTCGAGATCGCCACCATCCTGTACATACACTGTACAGCGCAGGGAGAAGGCGCCGTCCAAAGAAGTTGCAACGATTTCTAGGGATCCGCCGACGGCGAACGAGCGCTCGCTCCGTTTCGCAATGAAGGCGTTCGCAAAGGCCCTTGAAAGCCATCCAGCGAAAGAAAAAAAAATGATTCTGGTAAGTCACTACCCACTACCTTCTCTGTTCAGATGAGCGGACAAGACAGCGGACTGTCCGAACGGAACAATTAGTTGTCATATGTGACGAAAACGGCACTTTCGAGTAGCTCGGAATGGCAGTGACTCGGCGCCTGCCGATCGCGCGCGCTCCGAGTAGGAGTGGTGGTGGATGATGCTTTCCCACGATACATACGGCCCGCCCGTCTGAACACCGCCTAGTCGATTGCTGGGGAATAGCAGCGGAAAGTAAAAAGCCACTTACATTGTGCGAATTAGATACATGATATTTCAGCATTTTTGCTAAGGATGGCTCGAGTTGCATAATATAATACACGTCGTGTAGCTGCATGTAAATGTGCACAGCCACCAGGAGCCACAATAAATGAAAATTGTTTGCAAGATGATTTGCTTTATCTTCTCAGACAATTGTCTGACACCATTACCTAACAGCACATGCTGAATGCAGTGCCACAGCCAAGTATTGCAAGAGGTCTTTTCATTTTTTTTTTTGCTCCAAGCTTATGAACTTGTGTTCCTGTGTCAGCACGTGAAATGAAGTGTGCCAATATTTTATGCTGTTGAACAAAACATTCCGGCACTGGAAGTCCTATGTGCATTTACAAGTCGCAGAGGCTGAACTGGTTTGCTCATTGTGTTATAAAAACACCTGAAAATTAAAAAAAGGATCCTTGTTAAGCACCATTGCATTGAATGAAGGCAACAGTTTCTGCACCGTGGCACCTTTCCAGTGTCCTGGCGCAACTTTCAGCTGCACAGTTAGATCCTATATTATGTTGGCATTTAACAAACATCTGTGACTCATATGGTTATTCCCTTTCAGATGAAAATGAGCCTGCAAGTGCCTGAATGACATGGTGCGCAGAGAGACGCATGATGATGAAAGCAATCATGACAACTCCCGGGATAGTAAGCGACAACACTTCTTATATTATTTTCTTCAATGTTCTTGTTGAACATGTTACAGCTATTTACTGCAATGTTCAGTCTTGATTCTCTTACTGCAGTAGCCAGAGTGCTAAAGTAAGCTCGTGCATGTATCATTAAAGTGTTATGCCACACTGTTCTCGTGTATGTGCCGGAAAACAGCCCAAGATCTCATGGCTGCAGAAATAATTATTTCTTTCATTTGTTTGCTTGCTTCCATGGCACAGCCACAAGTCTGCACAATGCGGAGCCGCTGCCGTCAACACCAAGCCTGCAGTCAGTGCCACTGAGGGGTGAGGACATATTTACGTTATTTTGAGCAGCACCAATTTGTAAAACGTGTTATTTATCTCAATGCCTTAACAACTTATTAAAGTTTAAAACTCAAGACTGCTTAGTACAACTGCGCTAGAATCTAGTTGTTAGCTTTTGCGTTCATGCCAAAACTATGCTCGGACCAGCAGCAGCAACAGTGCATTATACAAAATGCAATGGTCTATGAAAGCAGCGATAAATGAATTAAATGTGTAGGAAAACAAATATTCACAAATTTTCATGTTCATGGTGCACACTCACGAGACCATTGCAATGTTTTGTGCATTGTTATGCTTGTCTCAGACTGAATGGAAGGAAGGAACAGCTCAAACGGACGGGACGTGTAGGAAGGCGGGACAGACACATGAGCTGACTAACAACCAAATGGTTTATTGCGACACAAATAGCAATATATAGCAAACAGCCAAAGCGCACAAGAAGAATCAATTTACGACACAATCATGGTCCTGATATCGCATAGCAATGATCAAAACCGTCCGCGATTAAGATACGTGAGCTCTTGTGGGAATAGAGCAACGGACGGTTGGCTGACACACGTGTCACCAAGTTCGTGAATGTGAAAAGCCTCAGATATGAGGCGTGAGGTCAAATCTTTATATTTGGCGATAATTGTGGTTTGGTTCAAAAGCGCCTCACAGTCCTTGATGGAATGAATGACTATGTTACTTCGGCATGACTGGTTTTCTGTCTTTGGCGTGTTCGCGCAGTCTATCATTAACGCACCGCCAAGTTTCCCCGGCCTTCCTTCCAAAGTTGAGAGATTTCGCGAAGGCAAATAAAGATGAAGGAAAGTACAGTTTTTCTTATAACAAACTAAAACTAGACGGCAGCATCTACAGATATGACGCGTCCTGTGACCGTGTCGTAGAACTTAAGCAAAGCCAACGCTGTTCTGATGTTCATCAAGAAAAGTGATTTCAGAACCAACTCGGTTAGCAAACTCGGTCCGTTGTCATTCCTTCTTGCTAATTTCCGCAGCCTTCTACCAAAACAGGATGACTTGCTGTCTCTAATTGACACGTGCGATGCAAATGTTATTTTGGGGACAGAAACATGGCTTAGCCCAAGCATCTCCGACTCGGAACTTTCTGTTTCAAATGCATTTACAATTTATAGAAAAGATCGCATTGGCGCTAAAGGAGGCGGTGTTATGATCGCAGTGTCACATTCAGTACCATCTACTATGGTCGATGTAGATTCAGAGCTGGAAATTTTATGGGTGAATATCGGTCTGGGCTTTAAGAAAATCTTAGTTGGCGCCTGCTACAGGCCGCCTAACTCCAGTTCTGACTTCACGGGTAGTCTTCATGATACTATCGCTAAAGTTCAGTCGTTGTTCCTAAATGCTGTGTTAGTTCCGGCAGGCGATTTTAATTATCCCGGCATCAACTGGACTTCAAACACTGTCCTCAGTGAGTGTACAAATAAAAGTGAATGTATAAAAATGCTTGATTTTCCCCCCTTTTTTTTGCTTACAACAACTTGTGACTTCGCCAACTCGTGACACTGCCGTTTTAGACCTGTTTTTCATGAACCACCCTGCGCATTCGACAACAATGGTTACTGATAAAATAAGTGATCATTTTGCCGTTCATGTTAATCTCTCCCTCGAAGTCGAGAAATGCGACCGTGCAAAGAAAAAAAATATATGATTACAGACGGGCAGACGTTGAAAATATGACGACAATGCTGGTCGATTTCTCGTCTTTTTATCTTGATGGATTCGAGAAACGGTCGATCAACGACAATTGGGTATTGCTTCGTGATAAACTTCTTGAATGTCAGTACGCATGTGTGCCTGTGTTAGAAATAGCCCCTTGTCATCGTAACCCATGGTTCACGACAATAATTAGGCGCAGTATACGCAAAAAGAAACGCCTATACAGGCATGCAGCTGTCTCGGACTCGGAGCAGCGTTGAGAGGCTTATCATGCGCAGTCTCTTCTCGTGAAAAAACAGATAAAAGAAGCTAAAGATGCTTTCTTTAATACTGAAATTGCTAGCATGATGCAGAATGATCCGAATAAATTTTGGAAGGTTGTAAAACCCAATTCTTCTAACGCTCTCCCGAGTTTAGATATAGATGGCATGCCAATCGACGAAACTCTTTTGGCGAATCAATTCAATGTGTATTTTAGTACTGTTTTTACTGATGAAGAGTCTTTTTCCGACACGGGAATTCTGGAATCTGTTGGTCACTCCATGAATGATATCACTGTTTCCTGTCATGGGGTAGAGTGTGCCATTGACCGTTTGCCTTCCAACTCTAGTCCCGGACCCGATGGAATTTCCACAAAACTGTTAAAACCAACCAAACACATCTCCGGACCCCTGCTGTGCAGGCTGTTCCAGTACTCCCTTGACACAGGCAAATTGCCTAATGATTAGAAAATTGCTCATGTCATTCCTGTCTTTAAGTCTGAAGACAAAAATTCACTTTACAATTACAGGCCTATTTTGCTCACTTGCGTTTCATGTAAACTCCTTGACCACATTATAGCCTCTCAAATTATGCAGTACCTTGTAAATTCTAAGCTCAACTCTTCTAATCAGCACGGGTTTCAACGTGGACGTTCCTGCGAATCGCAGCTGTTTGAGTTGGTCACTGATCTTCACCATTCTGTTCATTCGACTCATCCCATTGATGCCATCTTTATTGATTTCGCTAAAGCCTTCGATCGCGTTCCTCACTTCCGCCTAATCCATAAACTTAATGCAATGAATTTATCCCCTGGGGTCATTGACTGGATCAAGGATTTTTTAACTGATCGCTCTCAGTCTGTCATCATTAACAAAAATGCCTCTGCTCCTGTCTCAGTGAAATCGGGTGTACATCAGGGTTCCGTCTTAGGACCGATTCTTTTTCTCATGTACATAAATGACCTACATTATAACATTGCCTCTAGTACTCGTTTGTTTGCAGACGATTGTGTCATTTACCGTCCCATTAAAAGCCCTCGTGACCACATTATCTTACAGGATGACTTAAACGTTATTTCTGACTGGTGTGAAACGTGGCTAATGCAAGTAAATACTGACAAAACTAAAGCTCAAACGTTTTCTAAAAGGCGACGCGTTGTCCGTCATACCTATTTCATTGGAAACGATGCCATTGAACATGTATCATCCATTAAATACCTAGGAGTACATTTATCTTCTGACCTTACTTGGAATACTCACATTGAACACGTTATCAACAAGGCCGCTAGAACATTAGGCTTTCTAAAACGCACTCTCTATCAAGCTAATGAAAAAACGAAACTCCTAGCCTATACAACACTTGTCAGGTCTCAGCTTGAATATGCATCCATCATTTGGCACCCTCATCAAGCTTACTTAGCAAACTCCATTGAATCTCTACAGAGTAAAGCAGCCAGGTTTATTGCCCACGATTATTCCTACCCAACTAGCGTAAACAGTATCAAGCAACGATTTAATTTATTGCCCCTTGAGACTAGGCGACGAAATGCCCGCCTATCTTTCATGCACAAACATATCATGGTTCATCAGACTTTCGAAAAACGTTCCTTCGCCCTGCCCCCCACATATCTGCTCGCGTAGACCATCCATTTAAAATCAACCCCGTACATGCGCGCACAAATCTGTTTAAATATTCACCACTGCTATTTGCTATTTCACAGGGGAACAGTTTGCCAGCAGATGTCGCTACCATACCTGACCATAGTTCATTCCTCAAGGCTTTGGAGGGAATTGAATGTTAAACTGACTTAACTTTCTTAATAATATTTTGCAATGCTCATTACTTTTTTTCTTTGATGTGTAGTGCTGTGTTATTTCTTGTTCATTTCAGCCTACTGCTTGGTATTAAGCGCGCGCATACCTCGTTTCTTCATAGCATGTAAAATTGCTTAGGTCATATAACTACTGTATAAAAAAAAGGAAAAATAGCGACCTGAATTACTTGTTTTTTTTTCCTCTCTGATCCTTAAGTGCAATTGTTACTTATGTGCCTGTTATAACCAACTTTGTTCATGTGACTCCTCCCCCCATATGTAATGCCTGAAAGGGTCTTTAGGGTATATAAATAAATAAATCCGAATCCAAATCCAAATCCACTTTATTTCCAACCTACAAGTTGGGGGCCCCCAGGGAAAAAGCTGTCACAGACAGCTTGACTGGGCCCTGGGGGCCTACAGGCAGCATCTCGCAGAGGATTTCATAACACAGTCAAAAAATGGATATGTACATGAGATCAAAATCAAAAGAATTATACACACATCAGATATCAGAAATGAATATGAACATCGCAGTATTTATTCATTGCCTCATCATAAAATTTGTTAATTCGTGTCTAAATGTGTTAAGCGGGGCAGTAAAGTCAATGTGGGCTTTAAGTTTATTATAAAGTGATGGTATGCGGTAGTCAAGAGTGGCCCGGCCATAATTTGTTCGTGTATGTGGCACTGGCGTTAGTTCCCTGCGTAAGCTGTAAGCATGCAAGGGACGGTGCGTATCATTGGGAAGGTTACGTTTATGCATATAGAGAGACAGTTTGTAATCATATAATTTAGTTGCTTTAAGCATACTGTGAGCCCTCCGCGGATCTTCTTTCATTTGTACATACCATGATCTTCTTCTTCCTCTTGTACATACCATCATCATCGTCCCGCGGCGCTGGCTCCGGCACGCGCTTGGGTTCTGTCCATCGGAATAAAACGCCAGACACGGCATCCGTTGCCTTGCCGTCTCGACCTTGCCGTCTCGACGTGGCCTTCTTCCACAAGTGGTGGAGGTAAGACTTGATCCCCTTGCCGTTTTGTGCCCTGCCTCTCGCTGGAGCTGCGTTCCGGTCGCTGTTTACCGCCTGCCACCATCGTTATGTCTACCGAGAGTACCCACGAATCGGCAGGACCCTCTACCTCGGCTGCACCACCCCTTCCGACTGTGCCCACACGACAACGCGACCCGCCGCTGTTCGCTGGTCGTCGCGATGAAGACGTCGATGACTGGCTGGACACCTATGAACGATGCAGTAACTACAACCGGTGGGACGATGCTCTAAAATTTCTGAATGTTTCTTTCTACCTCATTGAGGTCGCCAGAACCTGGTTTATTAATCGCGAACGCCACACCACTAACTGGACCACATTCAAGCAGCAGTTCCGCCAATATTTCGCGGACCCAGCAGTTCGGACTGAGGTCGCGAAGAACAAGCTCGCCTCTCGCCTCCAAGGTCCCGATGAGTCGTACGCGTCTTACATAGAGGCCATACTTGCACTTTGCCGGCGTATTAGTCCCACCATGCCGGAACCTGAACGCGTACACCACATCTTGAAAGGAATTAATTCTGTGGCTTATAACACCCTGATTGCCCAGAATCCTTCTACTGTTGACGCCATTATTGCGACCTGCCAACGCATCGACCAGCTGCAGTCCTCCCGATTGCAGCCCGGCATTCCTGCTGGCCCGACCTCTGCTGACCTGGATCTGCGGGCACTGATTCGAGCCATCATCAGGGAGGAGCTCCAAGCCCTAAAGCCTGTCTGTCGACATGGGTGCGATCATTCTTCAGTACCTTCTAATGACGCCGGTCTCCGCAACATCATTAAAGATGAGCTTGCAACCATCACCCGACCTATGGCGTCCGACCCTCCTGCACCCCGCCCAGCATCGACTTACGCGCACGTCACAGCATCACCCCCTCCTTTTGTTCCGCCGCCCCAACTGGCATCGCCCTACAACCACATCAACGCCGTGACGACGGCTCAGCCTACGCCACCCTACTACGCACCTTGGCGCCCCTCTCGTCCAGTGTGCTACTACTGTGGAATACGAGGACATATATCCCGCTTCTGTCGTCGACGCATTCAGAACGAGCGGCGTGGTTACGACGCCTTCGAAAGTGACGTACCCTCATATTATCAGCGACGACCTAATCCCGGCCCACCTCATCGATCCTCTCCACCGCCGGTATCTTCGTCTGAACCAAGTGGTGCCCATGTATCCCGACGCCGGTCCCTTTCCCCATACCGCCGCTCTGTTTCTCCACTTCGACCAGCAACAACTGTTCCTATCCGTCACTCGGAAAACTAAGCGATGCAGTTTCCGGAGGTGAAACTGCACTCTGCGAACTAACCAAAAGTCCTCCTCATCGCCCGTACAATATGATTTCCGTTTCAGCTGAAGGATTACCGGTCGAAGCTTTGATTGACACAGGGGCTACAATTTCTGTTATTCGCGCTGATTTGTGCCACCGTTTGCGGAAGGTAACGACACCATACGATGGACCTCAACTTCGTGGAGCAAATGACGTCCCTCTACATCCTTCAGCAAAGTGTACAGTTCGAATTGTTATAGACGGCGTCCGCCACCATGTGCAGTTTGCTGTGCTTTCACCGTGTGCGCATCAGATGATTTTTGGATGGGATTTTTTGTCGACCGCTTCAGCGTTAATTTCTTGTGGCGACCGTGTCATTCATATGACAGACAGTGATTTTTCATCTGACATTTCTGAAGGACGTAATTCCCTCATTGCCGCAGTTGATACTGTATTGCCTCCACAGTGCGAAAAGCTTGTTACCGTTGTGTCAGAACACATCACTGACGGGGATGTACTCATCGCACCATCTCATCGTCATCTTGCACGTGGAATTGCCTTCCCATCAAGTCTTGTACGATTCCGCAGCGGCTCAGCGATAGTAGCTGCCACGAACACATCCCGTGAATCCCTCGTGCTGACTAAAGGAACTTCCCGGCCATGCATAGTGGATGCTCACCCTATGTCCATGATGGTGCTCACCGCCCCGCTACCTCAGCAACGTGATTCATCGCACGTCTCTCTTCTCATGCTGTCGAAGACAATCAGTCCGGACCTCATGCCGCACCAACGCAAAAAATTGCTGGACTTGCTTCAAGCCCATCAAGCCATTTTTGACGCCACTTCCCCACCACTGGGACGGACTAGTGTTGCACACCACCGCATCATTACTGAAGGTAACTCGATCGTACGCCGACGACCTTATCGGGTTTCTCTCTCGGAACGAAAAGTAATCGAAGAAAATGTGAATGACATGCTCCGTCGCGATATTATTCGTCCATCAACAAGCCCATGGTCCTCCCCAGTAGTATTAGTTAAAAAAAAAGGACGGATCGGTACGATTTTGTGTTGATTATCGCGCACTCAACAAAATTACCCGTAAAGATGTCTACCCTATGCCGCGAATAGATGACGCCCTTGACTCTCTACAAGGCGCCGAATATTTCTCGACCTTGGATCTCCGCTCAGGTTATTGGCAAATACCTATGCATGAGAGCGACAAAGAAAAAACCGCTTTCGCAACTCCCGATGGACTTTACGAGTTTAATGTTATGCCCTTCGGCCTGTGTAACGCACCAGCGACATTTGAAAGAATGATTGATACGGTACTTCGTGGCCTAAAATGGAGGACCTGTTTATGTTACTTGGACGACATTGTTATCTTTTCGGCAACTTTTAACGACCATCTCACGCGCCTGAATGAAGTCCTGACGTGTCTCTCTTCTGCGGGCCTTCAGCTCAACACCAAGAAGTGCCACTTTGCACAGAAGGAAATTAAAATATTGGGACATCTGGTTAGCCATGATGGCATTCGTCCAGACCCTGATAAAATCAGCGCGGTCTTGAACTTTCCTCGCCCACAACGGACTACAGATTTACGCAGTTTCCTCGGCCTGGCGTCATATTTCCGGCGTTTCATAAGGCATTTCGCAACTATTGCGGCGCCACTTCATGAACTACTTAAAGCGCGAAGCTCTTTCGTGTGGACTGAACAGTTCAACACTGCTTTTACCGACCTAAAGCACGCCCTCACATCAGATCCCGTTCTTGGCCACTTCAGCGACAGCGCTCCTACCATCCTGCACACTGATGCCAGTGGTCACGGTCTTGGCGCTGTCCTTCTGCAGCGCGATGCAACTTCGCGTGAGAAAGTTATTGCCTTCGCCAGTCGGACCTTGACTCCAGCTGAGAAAAACTACACCATTACCGAGCAGGAGTGTCTTGCCGTCGTCTGGGCTGTTCAAAAGTTTCGCCCCTACCTCTATGGTCGGCACTTTACAGTTGTGACCGATCACCATGCTCTTTGCTGGTTGTCTTCACTGAAAAATTTGACAGGCCGACTTGGCCGCTGGATTCTACGCCTGCAAGAATACAGTTTCGACGTCGTTTATAAATCGGGTCGCCAACACCAAGACGCCGACGCTCTTTCTCGCTGCCCACTTACGGAATCAGCCTGATGTTTTTCTTCGCAACGCATTTCTACCTCTGACCACAGCCGACCATCTCTTCCCCCGACGCATATCACAGCAGTTTCTTTTGACGATTCTGAGCACAAACACGCACTCCGCTCGCAGCAATTAGCTGATGCCTACTGCCGGCCCATCATCGACCGGCTTATCGGCGCTTCGAACCCGCCCAATGCTAGGCTTCGCCGACAGCTTCGCAATTTCAAGCTCGAAGATGGCATACTACGCCGCTACGTATATTGCCCTGATGGAACTCGTTGGCTCCCAGTCGTGCCGCGTGCGCTTCGCCCACGTATACTGGCGGCTTTCCACGATGACGCCACTGCCGGTCACCTTGGTTTTAACAAAACATATGACCGCGTGAAAAGACGATTCTTTTGGCCTGGCCTATCTTCTACCATAGCTAAATACGTCGCTTCCTGCCATCTGTGCCAACGTCGCAAGCGGCCGACTTCTTCGCCCGCTGGCCTCCTACAGCCTCTTCCATGTCCCGCCACGCCATTCGACGTAGTCGGCATCGACTTATATGGTCCCCTACCTCTCTCCGACGGGGGTAACCATTGGATTATAACAGCTGTCGACCACCTTACACGCTATGCTGAGACAGCCCCTGTACCGACTGGTTCCGCTGAAGAAGTAGCTAATTTCTTTTTGCGGTCAATTGTATTGCGTCATGGCGCTCCTCGGGTGCTTCTAAGTGACCGCGGGACGGCCTTCTTATCGACAGTCGTATCCGAAGTTCTTCGGGCCTCATCCACCCTCCATAAGACTACCTCAAGCTACCATCCCCAGACTAACGGACTGACTGAGCGATTTCATCGCACCCTATCGGACATGATATCCATGTACATCACACCGGATCATCGAAATTGGGATACTGTTCTACCATTTGTCACATTCGCCTATAATACTGCAGTACAGCGGACTACCGGTTACTCCCC
>JAJIZL010066486.1:0-28080 GCA_023969395.1 Amblyomma maculatum
TCGTAATTAGGCTTAATAAGCGGTATAAACTGAAAGTTGTATGAGGCGATGAGTATATACGTGGTCCGGAAGTTGTTTTTGAAACTGACCACAAGCCCTTGGTGTCGCTGTTGGGTCACATGGCAATCGATGCTATGCCGCCAAGAATTCAACGTTTTCGTCTGCGCCTGATGCGATACAGTTTTTCTGTATTATATGTACCAGGCAAATCGCTAGCCACTGCTGATACTCTTTCACGTTCGCCGTTAGCTCGTACGAAAGTGGAAAGCTGTTTAACTGTCTCAGAGGTAACCGCTTACTCGAAAGCTTGTTTACTGGGTTTAGAAACAGGCGACGATTTCTTGAAAATAGTAAAAGAAGGTCAAGCAAAAGACGAAGTGTGTCGAAGCTTGCGCACAGTGTGCAAAAAAGGGTGGACTGGGAAACAAAATGTTCCCTGTTATCTTCTGCCATACTGGCAGGAACGTGCATGCATTACATTGGTGAACGGGTTTCTGCTCAAAGGTATGAGGCTTATCATTCCTCAGACCCTTCGCAAGGAAGCGCTAAGCAAACTGCATGACGGTCACCAAGGCATCTCGCGATGCCGCAGTGTGGCTAAAGGTTCTGTCTTGTGGCCGGGACTTAGCACTGAGATAGCGTCATTCGTGAAACAGTGCAGCGTTTGCGCGATGCATGCGCCAGAACAGATCGAACCGATGATTGCATCGCCAACGCTCTCCTTTCCTTGGGAGAGAGTATGGGTCGATCTGTTTCAAATTCAGGGACGGCAATATCTTGTCGTAGTAGACTATCTTTCGCGATACCCAGAGATTGCCATTCTTCCGTCAACAAAGTCTGCTACCGTGATAAGCCGAATGAAAAGCATTTTTGCGAGACATGGCATTCCCGAGTGTGTGGTGACCGACAATGGTCCCCAATTTGTCAGTGCCGAGTTCGAGAAATTTGCAAAACTGTATGGCTTCCGTCATGTCACCTCGAGTCCGAGGCACCCCCAGGGAAACGGGGAAGTCGAACGTATGGTAAAGACGGTTAAGAATCTCATTCTAAAATCGGGCGACCATTACTTAGCCTTGCTGGCTTATAGGGCCACGCCTGGTGTTTTGAACGTCAGCCCAGCGGAGATACTGATGAGTAGAAGGCTTAGGACGAGAGTCCCAATGCTGCCTTCGCACCGCAATCCGGGACAATGCTGTCTGCAAGAAGCGGCAGCCAAGGACCG
Organism: Amblyomma maculatum; assembly: GCA_023969395.1. Classification (NCBI taxonomy): domain Eukaryota; kingdom Metazoa; phylum Arthropoda; class Arachnida; order Ixodida; family Ixodidae; genus Amblyomma; species Amblyomma maculatum. The sequence continues at coordinate 1,223 of JAJIZL010066486.1, forward strand.
TAAAGTCAGAAAGGAGCAAAGCCGCCACTTCGACCGACGTCACCGGTCTAAAAATCTCCCAAAGCTGGAAGCAGGTGATGTGGTGTGGGTGACTGATCTCCGTACCAAAGGTACAGTGCTCGGAGCAGCACCACAGCCGCGTTCATACCGTGTTCAAACGGAAAACGAGGTTGAAGTCCGTCGAAACAGGAGAATGCTTAACCGTCTCCCAAAAGACCGGGTAGATAGCGGGAACTACGAATTTCCGGATAGTCAGGAACAGCCCAGCAGGGCCGGATTGGTAACTGGAGTAGACACCCAATTTGACGAAGCTCCGGAAGCTTTGGTGCCTCTAACTCAGACGGAGACTGACGGTGGCAATTCTCAAGCTAGAATTGTAACTACGACCAGATTTGGAAGAGTTGTTCGCAAACCCATAAGGCTGGGCGTGGACGACTGATGCTTGGAGTGACTGTGTTCTGTCGTGTTTTCTTGGGTGTGTTTCAATGTTATCTTGAAGTGTATGCATGTAAAGTTAATAGTGCTTGAAAAGGGGGATGTGCTGTTATCATCTGTTTTTGCTTGGCTTGGCTTGGCTGGCAGCTGCGACTGCGATAGTGGCGCAAGTGTATCTGTGGCGCAAGTGTATAAAAGCGGAGTGCGAGAATAAACGGGGGTTCATTTCGTCGCTTGGGAGCGCGGTGTCTGGACTGCTTTCTCTGGCAGCGTTCCGGCGCGGGTGCAACGGCCCCCCCCCCCCCCGCCCCCTGCCTGGGCTAACACGACAATTTGTAACTGAGAAGTGGAACGCTTTGCTGTCAAGCCTGAGAGATCCCTCCGGTCGTCTAGGTCGCTGGGCATTGCGGCTTCAAGAATGCTCGTGAAACGTCGCGTACAATTCTAGGCGCCTTCATCAAGACGCCGACTGTTTGTCTCGCTGCCCTGTGGAGTCCCCTGATCTCGCTGACACTGAAGCCATTCCCTAAATCTTCACCCTCTCCAGTCCCGTCCATATAGGCGAGGAACAGCAAAAATTATCCATCTTAAGGACCCATTATTAAAGACCCGACACAAGAAAATCAGATTCTTCTCTGCATCACTTTGTTGTAGAAGATGGCGTCCTCTACCGCCGTAACGTTCATGACGGCCCTCCCCTCCTGTTAGTAATTTCCAAACAGCAATCTCGCGCTGGTATTGAAAAACTTCACGGCCTACCCACCGCTGGTCACTTCGGTGTGTCTCGGATATCGAGCGGGTACGGTTTTTTTTATGGCCTGGACTATTATATTGCAACATTCGGTGCTACATCGCAGCTTACGACACGTGTCAGCATAGGAAGAAATCACCAGGCAACCAGCTGGTGTTCTTCAACAAATTGGCGTACCCTTGACAACGCTTTATAGTGTTTGGCTAACCTTGGCCCGTTCCCGAATGTCATAAGCTGATTGCAATGGTAACCGATTAGTCGACACGCTACGCCGCCACACAAGAGTTACCTACGAGCTGCGCTACGGATGTTGCTGATTTTCTTTTTAACAGCGTCATTCTTCAGCACGGCACTCCCCGTAAATTTATCACAGACCAAGGTCGTTACTTTATGTCCCGGAGCTATTGAAGACCACTTGCGTTCATGGTCTACGAAGCATAAGTTCACGACCGGATACCAAGCGCAAAACAACGGCCTTCAACCAGACACTAACATACATGGTAACTATGTATGTATCACCTGATCACCAAGACTGGGACCTCGCGGGGCCATATGTGACATTCGCCTACAATTCTTCGAAGCACGACGCGATGGGGTGGCTGGAACCCTGAATTACCTTCGGACACGCTGGCCCCGCTTGCTGACCGCCCCATAACCTACGCAGGTGACGCCATTGCTTAAGCCACAGAAGCGCACCAAATGTCTCTTAGTCGGCTCCTCGCCTCACATACTTCACCGACGTTTGCCTACAATAGGTACCCTCACCGCGCTTCCAATGATCCTGGCCCTCTTGATCTTCTCGAGTCGCCTCCACACCGCTTTGCCTTCTCGGATAAACCTTTGTCCATATCGTGTGGTGCGCGAAGTCACCGAGGTGACATATGAACTTATCCCTCTTGTGCTCGCTTCGTCCTCCTTTCTTAACGCTGACTTTTAAGAGTGATGTATGTGGTCACGAGTCCCCTCAGATGGCCTATTTTTCTGCCACAAATAAACATCATATGGCCAAAAATAGCAACTCCGGGACATTCTTTGAGACTGGCGGAAGAGATGTGAGCACATGCGAGTCTCCTCGCGCTTCAGACGGGCTACTCTATGCCAGTAAATGACGTTAGTAGGGCTTGCTTGCACGGAATTTATGTTGGCGACGACTGGATGCTAATAGGAGTACCTACTAAAGCATGTGGGAGAAAAAGACAATTCTGTACTATATGTACAGTCTTTGCCAAAAGTGTATAGCCTAGGTAGTCTACGTCTGAGCCACTTCGAGCAGATTGGAATGTATTTGCAGTGTTCCGAATCTCTTCATGGTAAGAATGTTCTTTTTTTTTTTTTGCTCTACCCTCTCTAACGGAAAGACCTCCAGTAATGCTGAATCAGCACCACTACAAAGCTCAGAAATAGACCCTCTGGGCTCTATACTTTTGACAGAGGCTGTACATGGCAGTGGGGCACCAAAATAGCACATGCCAAGAAAACCACCCGATTTGCTGCAACATCTCAACCATGTAAAACACATGATTATTAAGCGCTCTTTAGCCGCCCTTATAGTACTCACCACATTGCGAACTGGTGGCAGCCAATGTGCACCAGTAGACCATAAGGATTATATCAAAACGCCTCATTTCAGATTGCTGGTTGTTACCTGAGCACAGATTATAGATGTTTTACAGATCTTTAGGAAATCGGTAAACGCTTATCTCTAAAGTATCTGCAAGGGGAAAATAGACGGGTATATTCTAAATCATTAAACACTGCGACTATTAGCGCACAGATGATTCGTAGACCACCACCAAGGAACAGAACAAATTTATACGTACTGTACTCTAACAGCTGGGCATGATGACGCATTACTTCATAAATGTGCTGACTTTAATGAGGCTAGAGGCATAACTTAAAATATAATTTTCAATTTCAAATTTTTCATGTGGGCACAAATGTTTCAGCGAGTCTGCTGACAGGGCAAATATTACTCAAGGCACCACTATATTCAATCATTATTGCCTTTTCAAACTTTTCATGTTGCTTTAAAAGGACTCGGGGTTAGGTTCTAGATATCTAGTTTACGATATCGACCCTCTTTTAATATGGATCTTTGGACAGCTGGCAAAAGTTTTACCTTGGTGCTCTTTCTTTTCTTTTTCTCTTTTTGTCCCCCTCTCTACGTGTAGGTAGCCAACTCGGTATTGCCTACTTAAGCTTCTCACATTTCTATTCTACTATTTCTCTGTCGCGGTTTGTTGAAAACCTGCTTTTATAGATTTTCTGCTTTCTTCATAACTTCTGTTTACCGAGATAAAGCTAAAAATCGCGTATATACTGAGTTCATGATGGTTTTGAGGAAATAAAATTGGTCATCCCCATTCAGATTAGGCAGATATTTCTCACACATGTAGGACAAATGGATCTAAACAGAAGTCAGAGGTTAACGAACAAATATTAATCACGGCAGAAAAGCTTGTACGTATCTTTTGTAGCTAGAAATAGAAATAGAATAAGCACTGAAGTGTAAGCGCAGATGAATTTTCATATATAAAGTTTAAACAGTTCTCCTTTCAGAATATCGTACCGATTGCTCGCTTTACAGTAGGGCGCAATAAAGCAACGTAAAAGTAGGATTTTTTTACTATCGAGACATTATTAGGGTCTTATTCAGAGCACGAATAAAGTATTTACCCTAGATTAGCAGCATCTGCAGTTCCGAAAGCACTGGACGCGAGCCATCTTCCTAGTCTCGCAACGAAGTTAGCTGATGATTTAGGCTTAGGCTGGACAGTAGGGTCGTCCGCTCCTCCATGGTTAGGTTTGTTGAGCTTATGTTAACACGTGCTCTTTTCAATTACACGCAACATTTTTAGAGTATTTGACATGTTAGAGAATATGGATGCATAACAGCAAGAGGTGGCTAGATGCTGTGTGGTGATTTGTTGCGAACGTGACTGTTAGCTTGGATCTTTTGCAGGATAACTGCTTCTCCTCTGGTTAGACTCGAATGATTTGGGGAATAGTATCTGCTGTCAACTATGTAATAGAGGCGGTGATCATTTTATGCATTGGACACGTGCTGGGTAATCGAAATCCATCTGACAGTAGTGTACGTTTAGCTGAAACTTTGGCGGCCTGGTTTCATTCCACGTTTGTCCAGGGATTTCTTATCAGACTGTCACCTTGGAAGAGGCTTCGCGCGTAGAGAGGTCTAAGGCAACTGCAGCCCCTTCTCGATAAGCCTAACACAAATTAACAAAATAGCAACACGAAATGGAAGCAACATGACGTGTATCCTTATAATAGCAGCCGTGGCGAAAGTGCGTGAAAAATATCAACGATTTCCTGTTCTTGACAAGCTTCAGTGGCTAAAAGGGTGCATGCGCAAAAATCGTTTTTCTTATAAGAATTCGTCTAAAACCGCAGATGAATACATGAGATGGTCAAAAATATAGTGGCACATGAAAGAATGGAGAGCGATGAAAATGTTTGAAGAAAATTAAAAGCCAACTATAAAAACGGCAAAACTGTGCGGCTCACATGGGTGTGTCTATAGATTGAAAGAACGTGAAAGAAAAACCCGAATTAAGCAGTCATGAATGTGAAATGTTAAAATCTAAAATAGCGAAAAGCCACACTACAAATAGAAATATAAAATATATAAAATTGTGGCCTGTAAATAGTGCCAGTATAAAATCAAGCACAAGCAGAGAGAAATGCCATTTATTTGCTCGAAAGAAAAGCGGAGGATGTGCAGTCGCATTCATTCTTGTACTTCTCGTTCATGGCGGCTTCGACTATTTCACGTGTAAGCGTGTAAAGGTATCTTTTTAGAATTGTAGTCTTTTCAAGACAGGTGAACATTTCCCTTTCTGTATGTGTGACAATACACTTGTAGGTTTTTAGACGATAAGCCTGAAAAATTATTGGTGTGCTCCATTAAACGTTGGCTGATACATCGGCCGGTTTGGTCAACATGTGCCTTGAAATAAGATAGGGGTATAAAGTATACGTGTTCTGCGTACACTACGGCGGGGTTCTTATGTGGCGTGGTATAGCCATTGTCTCTCTTTGTTAATTCGTTCATCATGCGATGAAGTCGTTCACCATAACCTCAAAACGATTAGCAAGAAGGGAAGTGTTTACCTGATCTTTTCGGCCCTGCAACGCCTACCTAGACATTGGCCAGTGAAGAGCTTCACTTCTACTCCCTTGGTATGTTGTTCATGCTGTGGTGTGGATTGAGCGAACTGTCGACGGTGAATCGCTTACCTCGTTCGGGTTGTTTCATCGTTCCGTCGTGGCATGTAGTATGGTGGGCACGTTCTTGCGACATTTTAAATTTTTACGCTGTGGTACGGAAGAAAGATTTGAGAATGTTCTATTTTTGGCGTACCCAGATTTACATAAACATGATCACGAAACTGATATCAATATTGTATCGGAGGTTTTCAGCGCATACTGTTGCCTTATTTGGGGTTTTTACAGTCCATTATTTTTTATTTTTCTTTTCTCCTCGGCCTTCTCCATCAGAAAAATTCTGTCTAGGTCTCCAAGGTTCGAAGTCTGCCTTGGATGGTGGCTGTGTTTCTATGAAATGCGACCCAGTTCGCAACGCGAGCCTTGCCGCTGCACAATGGTCGCTTCTTAGTAACGTCACTTTGTACTGAGCGGTAATCGCTGCCACGAAATAGATGACCACGGTTGATGTCACCTGTAAGATACCTCTGGTGAACATCGATAGAAGATTTGTATCACTGCAAACATAGTTGCTACGTCTTGTGGGCATTGGGAGTTATTCCGCAGGGTTAGTTGGCGACGCTCAATCGTACCTCACACCCGTACACAATTTTTTGTTGGTTATTATATTGCTATATAGTGTGATGCGCGATTTTTCCTGTGGAATTAGCACTCTTCACGCAACAGGCATTTGGGACATGCATAGGCGTGTGTTGGATAGGTAAGCACCGAGTGGGAAACAATTACGCCTTTGTTTCTATTACATTGAGTAAAACCAGGTGGTTGCATAGTATTTAAGGCACGGCCGCTCAGTGGAGGCGCACTTGGTGCGGCCCGTCGCGTAGCGCCTCAATGGCTGGGGAAGCGCGTATTGGGAGACGGTACAGTTTCTGCCGTCGTTCTCCGCGGGGGCGCCACCACTTCATGACGAGGCGCCGCCGGCACGGACGAGCAGACGACGCGGAAGGAGCGCTGCTGGCTGTGTTGGCGCGTGTTTTTGTTTTGACTACTCAGCATAACCGTGTGGTTTTGATAGTTCTGCATGCGTGTCATCGGTACCTGTGTCAACAGCGTCCTAAGCGTATGCAGCACCATGCCAGGCAACTGCTGTGTGGCGCTGTGCACTACGAAAGCAAGAAAAGATCGGTTACCATCAGTTCCCATGCGATTCACAATGTCGAGCAGCATGGCTGAAAAAACATATCTCGGGAGGGCTAGGAGGGAAAATGAAGCTGGTGGGAGCCGAGTGACAAGTCACATGGTGTACTCACTGCACTTCACAAATGACGATTACAGGAAGAACATAAAACTGAAGATCCTGCTTTCTTCAGCCGTCCCCTCCGTGTTCCCGAACTGCCCCACATTACAAGTTAAGTTACTCACGCGGGCGCATGTTGAGCCAAACAACCTTGAAAAAATGAATGTGAGCAGGCCAATATATATATATTTTCCCCACATTTTATAGCTACACTTCATTTCCTCCTGGACAACCCCCCGTGTCATCCTGAAGCATGTGTGTTTCAAGGCAGCTCCGCCACGATCACTTTTATGACAATGATATCAAAATGGTATGCCTTGCACAACATCGCATAAGTGAAGCCATGGAGACACTAGGACGAGCCGCTCTATTTGTCAGATGACGAGCGACTCTCTTGGCTAGAGTTGAACTTTTCCATATCGAAGACATTCAGGTCCAAGGAGGCACGTTGAAGCAAAGGCTAACCAAACAAACGTACGAAGCAACAATCATAACAAACAGATCCACAGTAGCGCAAATTAAGTACCTTCTTGATCACATCAAGTATCTTACAACACTGTCTTCTGTGTGCCTTACTAGTGCATTGCATTTAACCGAATAATATTTTCAGCTTCCGATATTCCTTAAAGCAGGCCCTCAACAGCGGGTCTGTAGTATCGCTTTTTAGCAGCCTAAAGCAATTCAAAGGCGGGAACGACAGAGTTGACGCAAGGGCTGCAGTTTTCACCTCGGTCAAAATACTGGAAGTAGCACTAGCGAAAAAAAAATATCGACTGAGATGTTGCACATTTTGCCATGCTTTGTGCAGGTTGGCATTTTGCAAGCATTAAAATCTGCAAATGCACCTATCAACAATTAGGCAGCTATAAAACTTGGCATTCGTGATTATAAAAGTCGTAACTTGCCAACTACCATCACGTATGCTGCGAGAGAGTTTTCTAGTCAGCTTGGATTCATTCATGTGTGGTGTGAAACAGCAGCTGACATAGAGTTAGCACCAATTACATTCTTGGCTGGTTACCTTGCAGGTCAATTTGAAGAGGAAGTATGAATAATTATACAGAATCTCATGCAGCATTTTTATTTTTTCTATTTTCAGTGCCTGCCCGTGTTTTCATTATTTATATATTACCAATGTTTAAATATCTTCTAGTGCTTACTTTAGAGTGTCAATAACTTCATTTTATTAGTTACCATCCTTTCATTAACTTTGTGCCTTGTGATTCCTACAAAACCCTGGACTTATCAAAATTCTTGATGATGGATACCTAAGGTATCTGAAAATCACCATGCACTTTTGCTAGCAAGGTGATGAAGTGCCAGGAGGTCAAAAGAAGCAGCAAGCTATGCAACATGTTAGTTTCATTCCTTCTTCCCTATTTTCTACAGTTTCCGGAGTTGATTTGCAATAGAGAAGAGCGCAGTCACACTAAGGATCTAACCAAACTAATCCGACCGCTGCTGACCAACTGGACAGGCAACATCAATCTGACAGTGGAAAAAATCACGCTTGCACATAAACCTTTTTCGAGGAAAGTCCTTCGCTTGTAAAATAAGCTTGCGTGCCTTCTGTGCATCACGTGACGTCATAATCAAACGAAAACAAAATTGCCTGAGCCCGAGGGCGTGTCGATGAACTGGCTGTCTTATGTTGTTTCTTTTGTAGCAGTTTGTCTTAGCTAGTATGTTTAGATGTTGGTAACCACTCGAATAATATTTCCAGGGAAAACGGAGGAACAGGCTCAACAATAATGTTGAACGCTACTTCCTGAATTGTAAGTTTCCAGAAAAGTGCACTCTGAATAAATGCCCCCAAAACTTGTCCCGATTTCAAGATTGTAATATCTTGAAATCTGGGCATATCTAATACGTTAATGCAGTGGTTGAAACGCAACTAAATGGGTGCCCACTCAGCGAAGCACACGACTGCCTCGATTCTCGTTGTAAACGGAAGACCACGAATGACTAGGAAAAGCCCAGTGATGATGACATGCCGCTATCACCTTATCAATAGAAACCTTGCACGTAGCATCACATAACGTGTGAAACGCCGCTCATGAATCCTAAATTGAGCAAACGCCGGCCGCGCGGACGCCAAAACGAACGCACAGCCAAGGCCGCTGAGCGCAGCTCTCCGCCCGGACTCGTCACGGAGCAGTGGAGCCGCAGCGGTGGCGATGAGAACTAGGCGCAATACGGCTGTTCCGAGCGACGCGACGGGCCGCACACAAGTGCGCCTCCATTGAGCGGCCGTGATTTAAGGAGATGTAATACTATTCTGCTTATTATTTAGAATCATCTACGAATCAAGATTAGATTTGTGTACTGCAGAAATTCAAACCGAAGACATATGCACCTACAACTGTACGCCATTCAGTGTAAGTTTTGGTGTGCAAAACAAAATACGGATAATGGACCTTTGTTTCCTCAAATAAAATGCAACTAAATAAATTTAACAATTCTCCAAATTGTACAAATCTGTTAATGCTAAACCACAAGACCAGACCACCCCAAAGCAGGCAACATACTGCTTTCGCGTACTACTGAGGTAAAGATTTGTTACTCTTACGCGATTACGTGTACAGCTCGCTCCAACAAGAACCGGCGCCGTTGAAATACCGGGTATTGGGCAACAAGTTTCGAAAAAATACCTTTATTTCATGTCAAAATTATTTGCAACCCCTTTTGTGAACCGCAGAAAGAAGTGTCACATTTAACATCTCATTTAACATCCACCTGGTAGTATATTTGGAGACTATTTGGTGACTTCGTTTCGACCGACATTAGTACCCCCAGAGGGACTCTGTTTATTGCAATAGTGTGATTATATCGAGAAGTGCGACAGGGACAGCGCCTTGCTATTCCCCCAAAAAATAAAGGCAACAAATGTTTACGCCGATCTCTAAAGGATAAAATTGAATTTTATAATGACATTTTAGCATAAATGCGCTGCAACCTCTATTGTTCCACAGTCTCCCGTATGCTGTTAGCGTTCTTTTTTAAGAGATGTATATAAACAACTTGATTTTGTGCTTAATAATTGTAAGGTAGGCTTAATATCTTATGCACGTTAGAAAAGCAAGAAACAGTCTAAAGGTCCTAATTATACTAAAGGAGACTTATGCGAAATCACTAAGAATACTGGCAGCAGAGCAGCACCGCGTGAATAGCTGGCCAAACAGTCTAACAAAAATTCTACCCCTGTCAATACATTTGGGGCCATATCGCGGAAGGATCTTCATGTGTGCTGACTACCACATCAGAGAAAGGCGACTGCGCTGCATCGACGCACCACCAGTGCAAGCGCTGTCATCAGTGGATCTGCCTAAAAAAGCCAGCATTCGCTGCCCTGAAGAACATACTGGCAGCATAGCGGCACCGCATGAACAGCTCGCCAAACAGCCGCACAGAAAACCCACTCCTGTCATTACAGTTGGAGCCATATCACTGCGGGATTTTCATGCGTGCTGATTATCGCATCAGGTACAGCGCTGCATCGACGCTTCGCCAGTTCAAGCGCTGGCATCAGTGAATCTTCCTACAAAATCCAGCGTTCACCGCCCTGAAGAACACACTGGCAGCTGAGCAGCACCGCATGAACAGCTGGCCAAGCAGCCTAAGAGAAAATCTACTTCTGTCATTACAGTTGGAGCTATATCGCTGCGGGATCTTCATGTGGGATGAGTACCGCATCAGGGACATGTGACTGCAGTTCTTCGACGCTTCGCCAGGCCAAACGCTGTCATCATTGGAGCTCCCTAAAAAAGCCGGCGTTCCCCGCCCTGAATAACACACTGGCAGCAGAACAGCACCGCATGAACAGCTAGCCAAATAGCCTAACAGAAAATCTACTCCTATCATTACAGGTTAGTAACGGCTGTAACGTTTTTATTTATATTCTGTGCTGTCCTTGTGCTGTTGCCAGAGCTTTGATCATGCCTAATGACTTGATCCGCCCGTGAAAAAGGAACTTCACACAATCCGGCAGAGTAATTGCTTGCAGTGGCTGTAAATGCATTTACCATACTGGTAAATGCGCAGGAAGTTTAAATAAGGCACTGAAATCAAAAGGAGACTTGTACCGCAAAAACTGGCACTGTGCCGCATGTAGGCGTATAAAGCCACAACAACCCGAAAAAAATGCCGATAACACAGACACGCCAAATGCGCGCGTGTGGCTGAAAACAATAAGTGATAAGCTTGATCGCCTACTTCCACTCAAAGAAGTGGCTGAAAGCATGGAAGATACACTGATATTTATGTCTGATCAGCATGATGACTTTCTATCATGAACAGAGAAGAACAAGAAGGAGTTATGGGATGTAAAGTTAAGGCTCAAAAAGATTGAAGCTGAGGGCCAGAATATCGTGCAACAGAAAGCTGATGTTGATAACCCTGAATGGAGGAGCAGACGACTAAATCTTGAAATACACGGAATTCCTCAAACAGAAAATGCAAACTTAATGACCAAGATAAATCAGCTAGCTGTGCAAGATAATCTGCCGCTGATCTCGGAGAATGACGTAACGGCGATTCATCGTCTGTCGGCGAAAAAAGATAAAGAGCCAGGCATAATCTGCCGTTTCACGAAAGAAAGTAAACGAGACACTGGGTGGAAAAACAGGAAAAATTTGCACGCCAGTGACGGTAAGATTTTTGTTCAAGAAAGGTTTCAAAGGAGGATTAGCCAACTACTTTCTAATGTAAAATCCTGGAGTAAGAAAAATAACTACAAGTTTGCATGGTACAGCAAAGGAAAATTCTCGTTCGGAAAGGTAAAGGCGAGACGACAGTTATCATCAGAAGCACATGCCATTTTGAGCAGCTTGAATAATCTCGTACAGCACGGTAGGCAGCTTACATAACTCCAAGTAAATTCTCAAGCCATTTACCATAGCCATTTTTGAAACCTTTCAGAAGTTGTCATTTAAATGTTCGATCTGTTAACACGAAACTATTTCATTTACACGTACTTTTTGAAGAGGTAGCACAGCTTTGTAAGTGATTATGTTAACTAAGACATGGTGCACAGATGAAAGTAATGTATACCGTCTTCCATTATACGACAAATTTTACCTGAATGGCGTCTCTAGTCGCGGTGAAGAAGCGTGCATTCTGACTAGAAACCTAGCCACATGTTAGCTGTTACCAGAATATTCAAAAACAAGTAATGGTTATGAATTACTGTCCAGCAAGTAAATAACACTGTGATTGCTGTATGTTATCGACCACGAAATGGCTCAATCTAGGCTTTCCTCGATTACATAATACCGATTAAGCCACCGAAACCTACTGGAATACTGTGTTTGAAAATAAGGATGGAATCATGGCTTATGAGAAGTTTATATACATTCTAAAACTAACATATTGTCACGTAGCCGTTTAGGCCCGTAACCAGAAGGTTGGTTTTAATAGGGGGGGTTGACCTAGAAGGCACAGAAGAGTAGGTCCAGAGAGAGCACTGAGAGACAGCAGCCGACTTCAGCTTCTTCTCGAACGCCACGAGACCACTTCTTCCAGTCCGCGCACGAGACTCGATGAGCTGCCGCCTAGCGGCTGCTGTTGCACACGCTACAATATTATTACGTGGTGGCAAGCGATGACAACAGGAGAACACAGGACAGAGAGAAGGTGCTTGATGGTCGTGAGATGACGTTTAATGACGTTTAATGGCACGCGCTTCTGCCAGCGCCACTACCCTCTTCTTCCTCCTTCGTCCTTAACATAACCCGGGGCCACCGAGCGATCGTCCCGATCGTAGACGAGGAAGTTTACCGATGATGATTCTATGGCATGATGATGGGCGCGTCTGGATGCTTAAGAAAAGGAAGAAGTTAAGAATAGAACGGCTTGCGGTACGATGAGGTCTGATCTGTGGGTCATCCGCCTCCCCTGGAGCTGTCGATCATCCGTCACCAGAGAACATTGGACCGATGGCTCGAGGTCATGTCAGGCAGCTTGGGCGGGGGTTGCGTGTTCGTGTCCATCGGTTCCTTCGCGTTATTCGGGTCTTTCGGGTCCTTCGTCTCGGTTCTGACTGGTCTGCCTGTTCTCCTTGTTTTCACGTCCGGGCTGGGGCTGGGCGGTGGTATTGGTCAGGTCTGGGTTTGAAGGGCTGGGGCGAAGCTGCTCGTCGATGTCCCAGGGCTCTCGGTCGATTGTCCCGGCTTAGAGATGGCGTCAATGCTCCAAGGCGAGGATGGGGATGGCGTACGCCGCACCTCCGACCAAATGTTACGTGGCGGCAAGCGATGACAACCGGAAAACAGCGGACAAAGAGAAGATGCTCGATGGTCGTGAGATGACGTTTAATGAACCTGTGCGCGGGCCTAGCGCGCGCGCACCTGCCCGCGCCACTGCCTTCTTCTTCCTCTTTCGTCCATACCAATATGAAGCCAGTTTTTCTACGGTGTTAAAAGAAAAAAATAGATACGTAAGCCATGGATTACACCGGAACTCAACACAAAAATACAAAAAACAAAAACTTCATAATAAAGCAATTTATCAAAAGTAAAGACCCAGTGCACTTAAAAGACTTCAAAACATATGGGACTCATCCCAATAAAGAGCTATCAAGGGCAAAGCGCGAATACTACACTAACGTTTTGTATTCCGCTTCTAGTTGCTCTGACGTGATGTGGAAAAAACTAAACTGCCTGATAAAATGTAACGTTCCGCGAAGCAGCATTCATAAAATACATAAAAATAACGTAGAGTTGACTATAAAGCCGTTCGCTGATGAATTTGCTTCCTCGAAGTTTACAACCGGCCCCTCGAAGCTGGCCTGACGCCCTTAAAACGAGTCCAGCATGTCGCCATCCTGCAATGTTTCGCGGCTTCGTCGACTCCCAGCAACCTTCGTTGGGACGTACAACTACCGTTACCCACCGTATTGATACCGGCACCCATGCCGCTTTGCGCCAGCGTCCGTACCGTGTCTCAGCCGCTGAACGCCCCATCATTGACGAACAGGTAACCGACATGCTCCAGCGTAATGGGATCCAACCTTCGCACAGCCCTTGGGCGTCTACGGTCGTCCTGGTCAAGAAAAAAGACGGTTCCATCCGATTCTGTATAGACCGTTTTCGCGGCGAGGAAAATAGCCTCGAACCGGAACGCGCTGCGCGGCTCCTCCTGTCTGGTATGTGGGGACGCGGGGACAGCAGCGGGGGCGGCGGGGCATTCTACGGAGAAAGGGCACACGTTGCAGCCTTTTGCACACAGTGTCTTGAATAGCCGCAAAGTATCTAAGCCGATTAGCTGATGTGAGCGATGTGCTTTCTTTCCCTGTTCTTTTTTCTTTCGCCCCTTTCTTTCCTTCATTTCCCTGATCGTTTCATTTCCGCCGGCCGCAGTTTAGCTGCAGAGAGCTGCCGCGGTTAACGCAATCTTCTTTTTTTTACTCAGTTTTTTGCATCAACAAAGAAATAACAACCAAAAGGAGATGATTAACAGAAGATAAAAGATTAATAGCGGTGGTATGCGCGTGTGTTGCTATACATTGTTCCACTTGCAACTCACTCAATTGAGTGAAGACGAGCAGCTTCTGAATTTCAATCCGCAACGGAAAATGTTTCGCTTTGGCAGCCTTTCGTGCGAGTTCCTAACACTGTGTTTGTAGAGTAGGGACCGGGAAAACTGAATACCCGTGCAACAACGGCACACTTTGGGCAACAAGCGGATCATATTCCTTGTGGGCAAATATTTACGAGATGCCGCCAGGTAGAGAACTATTTCGATTCAGTCACCTGAGGTTAATGCAAGTATGAAAGAACCTGTCCCACTTGAAGACAACGATATACTAATAAATTGGTTGTTAACTTATTTAGTGAAACAGCGCTAAAATGTTTTCTTTTTGAAAACACGCATCTCGTAAGATTTTGTTTCCGATAATAAAGGAGGATATGATCATAGTAATAGCAGCGATTGCTTGCAATGAGCAAACCTTACGACGAGAAATGGACTATATAATTGTTGACAAAAGCAACTTTTGATGAAGTCATTATGGGACATAATTTAAGGTCACTATTTCATAGGTATCAATTGTCCATTTTATCTTGTATTTGGATGTCAGCATGACAGCAGCGTCAGACAAACGCAACTAGCGCCCAGTCAGAGAAATTGCATGATAGCAGCTCCTGCCATTGACACGTCATCGCCACTACCCGCACATACCAGCAAACAGGTGGTTGAGTCATGTAGGCAATGCTGAAATCCGAGTGCCTGGTAGTGGACGCTTGAACACCCTGCCTGATTGTCTCCCAAAAAAAGTAGCCAGGGTAGAGTAAATGGATCCAAAATGGATAATGAATATTTAAGAGTGGAGGTGTGGGAACTTCCGCAGTAGCCGCTCAAGCAGTAAAAAGTATATGAATGATCGGTTGACCCAACAAATCTAGCGCGATTAGCATTGCTCCCAAACGGGACATGAAACGGCTACATTCGTTTCTTTCTTTCCTCAAATTGTTACGGTAAGCCGTCTCTAGAAATCATTTAAGAATAAAAAGATCGAAAGCTGCCATCACTGCCAGTGGTGCGCCGCCGCTCTGTGCCACATAAAAGTTACACACTAATCGTAATCATGCTTGTAGTCTTCAGCCGACCTGCTCAGGAGCATAATTTTTTATCATTTCTGACCGAATGGCTTCGTTGCTACTGACAACTTTTTTTCTTTCAGCTAGGTACTTTCAGTAAGCAAAAATTGGCGCGCGAAAGCTCCAGATTGCCGATTTACACTACTTGTCGCCTGTTCCGCGGATGGGACCCCACATACCAGCATGGCGGTTGTTCACAACTCGGCCGCTAGATGGCGCCACATATACAAAATGGCAGCGCCCATGATAAAACGGTATATAGGCTACCGCCTATTGAACAAGATCACTCGCAAGGACGTTTACCCACTACCGCGTATCGACGACGCCCTTGGCTGCCTGCATGGAGCTGAGTCTTTTCTTCATTAGACCTGCGTTCCGGTTACTGGCATTTGCCAATGGCAGAGGCCGATCGCCCAAATACCGCTTTCGTCACACCCGATGGGCTCTATGAGTTTAATGTCATGCCATTCGGACTATGCAATGCCCCTGCCACATTCGAACGCTTGATGGACAACCTACTCAGAGGGCTCAAATGGCACACTTGCCTTTCTTACCTGGACGACGGTGTCATCTTTTCCCCAGATGTTTCATCTCACCTCCAGCGCCTTGAGACAGTTCTCCGATGCCTGACCAACGCGGGACTCCAATTAAATTTAAAGAAGTGCCATTTCGGAGCACGGCAACTATCCGGCAGTTACGCGCTGTGGCAGAGTTTCCCAAGCCCACTACTGTGAAAGAACTCCGCAGCTTCGTTCGCCATTTCGCCACAATCAGCGACCTTCTGACCAAGCTTCTGTCCAGCCACGATCTTTCAGCATGGTCTCCACACTGTGAAGAAGCCTTCGCGACACTCCGCCAATCATTCGTCAAATCGACTCGTCTTCTCCCGCAGAAATCTACACTGATTCCAGCGGCGTCGGCCTTGGCGCAGCACTGGCTCAGCGGAAGTGTGGCTTTGATGAATTCGTTGTCGCTTACGCCAGCCGTATCCTGACGAAAGCTGAAGCAAACTATTCCGTCACCGAGAAAGAGTGTCTGGCTATCCTCTGGGCAATAGCCAAATTTTTCCCCTACTTGTATGGCCGTTCTTTTAATGTCGTCACCGATCATCACTCCCTCTGCTGGCTCTCTTCTTTAAAAGATCCTTCGGGTCGACTGGCCCGTTGGGCTCTGAGGCTCCAAGAATACGACATTAATGTTGTCTATCGCTCCGGCCATAAACATGCCGATGCTGAATCATGCCCTCTCACGTTCTCCCTCGCCGTCTGAAGCCACTCCTGCTATATTCGTCCGACATCCCATTCCCACGGACATGCCCACTGATATTGTCGCGGTATGAAGTCTGATTAGAAGCCACCGCGGGACACAGGAGTCACAGAAGTCAAAATGTTGCAGCAATCTAGCAGGCTCGCTTCTACCGAAGAACTTCGGTTTCTTCGCCTCGAGGAGGCACACGCTTGCGATCAGCGCAGAGGGAAGAGAAAGAATGCACGATGTCATTGCTCCCCCTCGCGTACAAGAAGCATCGCCCCGTTGCTGGAAGTGTGGGTAGAGATAAGAAAAAAAAAACGTTGCACGAAGGACATTTGCCCGCGCACAGAAGAGTCCACACTATCAGTCGTAATACGGTTTCACGCGGACCACGTGGACCACGTCCGGAAGCGTGGAGCGTCGGGACTTTTTAAATCCACCAGGAACTACCTCATAGGTTAGGTTCCCGACTTGGCTTACCACTAGGTACGGGCCAAAGTTACGACACAGGAGTTTCTCGCTGAGGCCTCGTCGACGTACAGGAAACCAAACCCAGACACGGTCTCCAACTGTGTACCGGGCCTCACGGTGTTGGCGGTTGTATTGTTGGGCATTGCGGCGCTGCTGGTTCTGAACTCGCAGCCTGGCCACCTGCGGGCCTCTTCGGCGAGGTGCAGTAAGGTGTGAACATCTGCTTGTTGGTTACCGTCGTCTAGATGTGGTAACGTGGCATCAAGAATTGTGGTCACCTCACGGCTATAGACCAGACGGAAAGGTGTCATGTTCGTTGTTTCCTGGACCGCTGTATTGTATGCAAAGTTAACGTACGGTAGCACTTCATCCCACGTTTTGGGCTCTACGCTGACATACATTGAGAGCATGTCAGCGAGTGTTTTGTTCAAGCGTTTGGTCCAGCTGTTCGTTTGAGGATGGTATGGTGTAGCCTTCCTGTGTTCAGTATGACTGTGAATTAAAATCTGCTGCAGAAATTCAGCTGTAAATGTGGCTTCTCTGTCAGTGATCAAAATCTCCGCTGCGCCATGGCGCAGGACAACGCAACTGATTGAAAACTTTGCAACCTTTAAGGCAGTACCGTTGGGTAGAGCGGAGGTTTCCGCGTATTGTGTGAGGTACTCCGTAGCAATAATGACCCACCGGTTACCGAAGTGTGAAAGGGGCAATGGTCCCAGCATGTCCATGCCAATCTGCTGGAAAGGCCTCGATGGTGCGTTATTGGTGGTGGATGATGGGTATTGGCTTCAAGAATCCGGTGGGCTTATTCAGACGGCACCTTACGACGCTGACAGCTGCGACACGTTTTCACTTATTGTGAATCGTTGAGTTAGGTCGAGGCCAGTAGTACCTTTCCTTGATCCCTGCAAGCGTGCGAGTGACTTTCAAATGTCCAGAAGTTGGTTCATCGTGGCAAGCTTGTGAAATTTCATCACGTAGACACAAGTACAACAATCAGGTACGGCGTTTGGCTGGCGGAATAGTTTTTCTTCATGAGGACACCATGGCGCACACATAACGATGACAGAGCACGCTTGAAAGCTCTCAGAGCGGTTGTACGTGCACCGTTTAATAGTCCATGATGTGACGAAGTTCGGGATCCGCAGATTGTCTTTCAGCGAGGCACTCTGTGCTGGTGGCATTTAACAGTATGGCATCATCAGGAATTTCATCTGCGGGGGGATCTACAGGGGCCCGCGAGAGGCAGTCGGCATCCGAAAGCTGGCGGCCAGACTTGTACGTGACAGTTATGCCGAATTCCTGTAGTCGGAAACTCCATCTTACAAGACGGGCTGAAGGGTCCTTTAGGGTTGCAAGCCAACATAGGGCATGGTGGTTAATAACTATTTTGAATGGTTTCTCATAAAGGTATGACCGGCATTTCGACGTCGCCCACACAATGGCTAGACATTCTTTCTGTGTTGAAGAATAGTTCGATTCCGCTTTAGATATACAGCGACTGGCGTAAGCGATCACACATTCTTGGCCGCCCTGGATTTGAACTAGAACGGCGCCCAGGCCTATGTTACTTGCATCGTTGTGAAGCTCCGTGTCGACGTTTTCGTCGAAGTGAGCCAATATGGGAGGTGTTTGTAGGTGGCGTTGAAGCTCTTTGAATGCTAGTTCCTGTGGTGTGTCCCAAGTGAAAGGCGTGTCTGTCTTCGTCAGACGTATTAGAGGCTCGGCGAGTCGAGCGAAATCTTTCACGTAGCGCCGGTAGTAGGCACACGAGCCAAACAATCGTCGAACAGCTTTCTGGTCTTGGGGCGGAGGGAAGTTGGCAATAGCTGTAGTTTTCTCTGGATCTGGCAGGACACCAGCGTGGCTTACGATGTGCCCCAAGAAATTGAGCTCCGTATAATCAAAATGACACTTCTCGTTCTTTAACCTAAGGCCAGAGGATGTTATGGCCTGCAAAACAGTTTCAAGGCACCGAAGGTGCTCCTCGAACGTTGGCGCGAAGACCACAACGTCGTCAAGGTAAACGAGACATGTCTGCCACTTGTGATCTGCAAGTACGGTGTCCATAAGCCGTTGGACTGGAGCGCCGAGGCAGCGGATCGTTGTGGGGCGCGTCGTGTCGTCGTGAAATGGAGTGACCATCCGGTTGCAGTGGTGGTCGATGAGCAACCTTTCCTCCAAAGGTTGCCGCTTCTAGTTTTCCCGACGGGAGCTAGGGGAGCGGACCCGCGTCAGGCCGGCAGGACCCGCGTCAGCCCGAGAGGTAGCCCATTTTCTTCTGCACCACTTCATTCTTCGACACGGCGCCCCTCGCGAGCTACTGAGTGATAGCGGAGTGTCTTTCTTTCCGAAATAGTCCAAGAGCTCCTGTCGTCTTGCAAATCAATACATCGGGCTTCTACCGCGTATCACCCGCAAACCAATGGTCTCACGGAGCGTTTCAACCGTACGCTTGGGGACATGCTCGCGATGTATGTTACATCGGAATCTGGGAGTTCAAACTGGGACCAGGTACTGCCATTCGTAACATTCGCGTACAACACTGTCACCCAAGCAACAACTGGTTTTTCGCCCTTTTTTCTCTTATACAGCCGTGAACCATGTTGTACTCTGGACACAATTCTGCCATACCAACCAGATGCCTCTGAGTAGAGTGCTTTGTCCGATATTGTACAGAAAGCCGAGGAATGCCGTCAGCTAGCTCGCACATTTACCTCCAACACTCAAGGCTATCCCAAAGATCAGCATGATAGCGATACCCCTGCTCCAACGTTGCTGGCCGACAGCTTCGTTTAACTATGCGTTCCTGCCACCAGCAAACTAGAAACGAAATACCACGGACCTTATCGCGTCTTGGGACGCATATCTCCTGTTAACTACATCATTGAGCCAGTCACCCCTTCTTCCGACCACCGCCGCCGCGGCCGTGAGGTTGTCCATGTTAGCCGCCTCAAGCCGTATTACAACCCTCTGGTCGTCTCTTCTCCGTGAGTCGCCAGGATGGCGACTTCTTCACGCGGGGGAAATGTAAAGAAGACGAAGAACAAACAACGCTGCGGCATCGCCATCACCATCGCTAGTCTCGGGTGCGCGTGATTCCGTTCTCTCAACGGTTGGATGGATGGATGGATGGAATATAGGAGCGTCCCTTTGAAACGGGGTGGTAGCAGTAGCTATCATGCTCATTTTTCTCCATATATCTTAATTATTGATTTAGAATGGTTAACTAAACCATCATTCTATTTATTATATTTTGCTTCTACATTACTAACATTACGTCACTTCTCTGCTTTTAAGCCACCAATCTTCCAGCCGTTTTTTGCTAGTTTCCACCGCCGGTTTATTCACCCGGCCACTGTTATCTCTAAACCCCAGAGCTTCGGGAACAGTGATTGCGCCTGCATCAACTTCCGGATGGATACCATTGCATTCGAGTATAATATGGTCAATTGTTTCACTGGAGTTTCCACATACAGCACATGCGTCATCTCCATTGTTAAACTTCCTTTTGTAGCTGCGTGTTCTAAGGCACCCTGATCTAGCTTCAAAAAGTAGGGCACTGCCTCTTGAGTTATCAAAGAAAACTTCCTTCCTGATCTGCATTTTCCACTTTCGGTATAATCCCACACTTTTTTTTTCCATCGAATTTATCCAGTTTTTACCTTCTGTGTTTTTCACCTGTTGCTTAATTCTCTTTATTTCTCCGTCCTTGTTACTAGCATACTTACTAGTTAGTTTCCTAGTTCTTTTCCTCCATTGTGAGTCAACGCATTTTAGGTACAGGTATTTAAATACCTTAGCTGCCCATCTGTTACTGTCCAATTTCCTCATGCGTTCCTCGTATAATATTTTACTCTGAGCTTCCCGTACTTCGAAAGATGCCCAGCCCATATCTCCCTGTACCGCCTCATTTGTAGTTTTGCCGTGGGCACCTAGTGCTAATCGTCCCACGGATCTCTGATTTGTTTCTAATGTCGACTGTACCTCGGATTTTAGGCACAAAACCGCATTTCCGAAAGTAAGTCCGGGCATCATAATTCCTTTCCAAATACCCCTCAAAACCTCATACCTTTGTATCCCCACAATGCCTTATGCTTCATTATCCCGGCACTCCTTCGCCCTTTGGCCTTAAGTGATTGCTCATGCTTTCCAATTTATGCCAATTCTTCGTTTACCCATACCCCAAATATTTATATTCTGCTACTCTAGGTATTTGAAGGCCTTGAATTTTAAAACCCTGATCAGTTGAGCCGTTGAAAATCATCAGACCCGACTTAACTGCGCTGAAACTGAAGCCTAGCGTCTCCGCAATACTTAACTAGAGTTTGCAGTTCTTCCAGACTCTCAGCTAGCAGCCCAATATCGTCTGCATACATCAAACCGGGGAGCCGCTGTTCTACCGCCTTTCCACCTAATCTGTATGACAGGTTAAAACCTAGGTTACTGTCTTGTATCCTCCATTCCAGGTTTATCATATAAAGCATGAACAGCACCGGTGATAGAGGACAGCCTTGTCTTAATCCTTTCCATACTTTGACATCCTCCGTGCTTCTTATCCCTTCCCACGTAATTTCTACTTTGTTATCCCGGTATATTTCCTGTAGGAACTCTATTATCTCATAACCGATACCTTCTTCTTTTAATATGTTCCACAGGAGTTCCCTGCTTACGTTGTCGTACGCCCCGTTTATGTCCAGGAAGGCCAAATACAAAGGTTTATTTTCCACTCTAGATATTTCGATGCATTGGGTAAGCTCGAACAGGCAATCATCTAAGCGCCTACCATTTCTAAAGCCGTTCTGAAGTTCTCCGAGTATCTTGTTACTTCCAACCCATGCTTGCACCTTTAATTTCACCGCCTGCATGGCTAACCTGTACATTACAGATGTTATGGTAATCGGCCTGTAGGATTTTATGTGCATCCTTTCTCCTTTCCCTTTATAAATCAAATTCATTTACTCCGCCGCCAGCTGTCCGAAATTTGCTTATTCGCTATGACTGTTTCCATAGCTTTTAACAACGTTTCCTTACTTTTTGGACCGAGTTCATTAATCAGCTTGATCGGAATTCCATCTATTCCGGTAGATGTGTTTTTAGGAATATCTTTTTCTGCCTTTTTCCAGTTTAGATTGGTCAGTTCTAAGGTGCTTTGTAGTCTGCTACCTTGTGTTGCTTCCTGATTTGCGGAGATTACCCTATCGTCGTTCTTAAATGACTCGGCTATAACTAATGTAATGTAGTTCACTGCGTTGTCTCCCTATAAACAATTTCCCTCGTTATCTTGAATCCGATCTTGCTTTCTTTGATTCTTCTTCCCTAGCCAGCTTATATGGTTCCAGAATTTTCTTGCTCCGCCTCTAGAAGCATCGTGTATATCAGCCATCCAGCGATCGGTGGACTGTCTTATTTTACTTTGGACGAGGGCCTGCACTTGAAGTTTCTTTTGTCGATATGATTCCCATTTTTGGTTGATTTCCTCCTGAGAAGCCTGTGCTTTCTTTGCCATTGGGTGTTCCCTTGAAGCAGCCCGTCGTTTTTCAATAGCTTCCCTGATTTCCTTATTCCACCAGCTCCGAGGCTTCCTCTTTACATTCCAGCGGTTTGCTACTTTAACCTCCTGAATTTTACTCCTTATGAGTAGTTCTACCTGTTCATAATCCCAGTCTTCCATGGGGCTTTTCTCTATTGCTTCCTCTATGTCCGCTGCTATCTGCGCTATTTGATCGTCGTTTAATTTAGCGTTTACGGTTTGTCTAAGTTCCATTTGTCTTTTCATCAAGGGCCCCATCTACAGACTAATACGTTTATGATCACTTCCCAGACTACACTCCCCTTCTTCGTCTATTTCCATTTTTGTTTCTTTTTTTTTTTTTTTTTTTGATAGAGTCCTCTGAGCAGCGTCACCTGGCGACAGATAGCGCAAATATTGTAAAAATGAATAGGACAGCATTTGAAGCCTACCGTTCTCGATGCGAAACGAAGCTTAAATCGAAGAGCTAACTGATCGTATGGGGGTGTCCTTTTCATCTTTGTATGACGTATGCGTCTGCCATTCCGTCGGCGCGTAAGGTTTCTGCGTTTTATTTATTCGTAAAAGTTTAGGCATCAACGTTGCTTCCGTTGTGGCTTCCCAATGCGGTCGCCTTCTTGTTGTTGACTTTTCGTTTTCGAATTATAGTTATCGTGTTGTCTGTGTTTATGCTCCGAACGCGGTGAGCGAGCGCAAAACATTTTTCGAAAGTCTCGAAATGCATCTTAGGTGCGACAAGGTAGTAATATTGATGGGAGACTTTAACTGTGTTTGTTTCGCTCAGGACCGCGCAAACAGTTTGCCAGTGAGGGATGAGAGTGCTCAGCTGCTGCACTCTTTAATTAATGAATGTAATCTCGAAGACGTTGGCTATTTGATCTCTAACGACGCACACCCTAAATACACTCATTTTCAAAGGGATAGCCACGCCAGATTAGATCGAATTTATGTCTCTGTTGAACTAGCTTCATTGTGCACAGAGTATGACGTTAAGCCCGTAAGCTTCAGTGACCATTGCTTAGTAATTGGAACATTTGGCAGGAAACAGCGGAGGTCACGATTTAACTGGCGCCTGTGGAAATTTAACGTGAAGCATTTAGAGAACGACAGTTTTGTAAGACAGACAACGAAAGAACTTGATCAACTACTTTCGACGCAGGCCGAAAGCTATATAGTTGAGTGGGAGGAGCTAAAGCAGAGAGTAAAGCTTTTAGCTATCAAAACTGCAAGAGCAATTTGATATGACGAAAAAAGAAAAGAGAACGAAATGCACGAGGAGCTTGAGTTTTTGCTTAGCATGGATAGCATCAAGCCGGGAAGATATGCACAAGAAATAAAAGCCTTGAAACGACAACTTGAAAGCATTGACACTGAAAAGTATAAGGCAGCCGTGATAAGAGCAAGGTCTTAAAAATTTTGGGCGGGGGAGACGCCAACTAAGCGAGCGCTGTCAGATGAGAAACGGCACGCGTATCAAAAGGAAATACGGCAAATTGACAACCGAGGTGCTGTAACTAGTGACCCTGCTACTATCAAAAATACCTTTATAGAACACTACAATGAATTGCTTGGCCTCAAACGCGAAGTCAAAAATGGCTTTCAGGCAGAATTTTTGCGCCAAATGCCAAACCTCGATGATGATGTTACAACGCGTCTAGAACGACCCATAAGTTTGACAGAAATAGAAAGTGCGATAGACGAGCTTCCAATGGGAAAGTCGCCAGGACCTGACGGGCTTGGCGCTGCTTTCTACCAAGCATTTAAAGATTACACACCCAGATTTTGCTTAAAGTGCTAGACGAGTCATACGAGCGTAAGCAGGTCCCACCTTCGTTTTCTATCTCGCACATTGTTTTGATTCCGAAGTATGATGAGCCAGGAAAACGCCTGTTGGTGGGTTCTTATCGGCCGATAAGCCTCACCAACGTGGATTACAAAATATACATGAAAGTGCTGGCGAAAAGGCTTCAAAGTGTAATACCGAGTCTGGTTGGGCCACACCAGACGTGCGGCATTAAAGGTCGAAGCATCGCAACTAATGTGCACGTGGTACGAACTGTTTTGGAGTGTTGTAACGCGATTGGATCTCGAGTGGCAATGATACAGCTGAATCTCGCCAAAGCATTCGATCGCGTTTCGCACGATGCCTTGTTCGAAGTATTGGCACACTCAAACATAGGGCGAGTGATTGAGGAAGGTGTTCGAATGGTGTATGCGAACTGCACGACACGGATAATTGTGAATGGAGGGCTGAATGACAGCATTCGCGTGCTGTCGTCAGTGAGGCAAGGCTGCCCCCTGTCACCCCTGCTGTTTGCGGCCTACCTCGAGCCTCTCTGCCGGTCTATCATAAACAATGAACGTATAACTGGTTTTATGCTACAGTCAGCTCAGGTCGAAATGCTGGCATATGCAGATGACATCGCTGTATTCTGTTCAAGGAGAGAAAGCATTCAAGAAGTTACTGTCCTTGTTGAAAAATTCTGCCGAGAGACAGGCTGTGAAGTAAATTGGGAAAAAAGTGCCGGTTTCTGGCATGGAGACTGGGATGTTACGCCTGAATACTTTTCTCGTTTGCAATGGTCAAAATTGCCGACCCAGTATTTAGGCGTGCCGCTTGAATCGTACTAAGATCCCACCCCTTTCTGGGCTGGCCAAGCAGAGAGGGCGAGATAGAAAGCTGATTCATGGCAAGGCAAGCCGTTGTCAATGTTCTCACGCGCTTATGTGTGCAATGTTTTCCTTGTGGCAAAGATATGGTACGTAATGAATGTGCTTTCGGCGACGCGTGTTAGCATTAAAAAAATTCATCGTGTCTTTGCCGTTTTCATGTGGGCATCAACATGGGAAAAGTGCAGCAGAACCAACCTCTTTCTTCCCGTTAAGGCGGGGGGGGGGGGGGGGGGGGTTGGGCCTTGTTCATCTCTTTTTTGCGACAGGTTGTCTCGCGTTTTTTTTTCCTTCGTAATCAAAACGACAAATTCTTGAGGACGGTCATGCAAGTACGACTGTGTAAAATTCTTCCAGAATACGTTGTCTGTTCTGGTGAGCATATGAGTGGCGCTTTAAAAGGGTACATGCGCGAAGTTGTCTTGTCTTTCAGAATGTTGCATGCGCGTTTTTCAATGGAATACTTGAGCAAAGTGTGTAAGAAGAAGCTGTACAAAGATCTTCTGGATGTGACGATACCGTTGCCGATTTACCGTGCACCACACCGTGGAGGCCCCGGACAGGATGTCTTAAAGCGTGTGAAAAAGATGCCAGTTAGGCCTTCAGTTAAAACGTTCTTCTTTAAGATACATTCCAACACATTACCTGTTAAAACCTGGTTACATGAAAGAGGCTTATTCGTTCCCTGGACAACAGACTGTCTCCTTTGCAAAAAACCAGAGACAATCGAGCACGTCTTTCTGGATTGCTGGGACCCAGTCTTTCACTGGGATGTTTTCCAGAGAACACTAAAGAAAGACCTTCCGTTAGATCCGTATGGCATACGGTTCCTTCCAGTCGAGAGTGAGGGTATTCCTTTGGATTTAGTCATGGTCTTGGGCCTCCACAGCCTGTGGAAAACAAGGATGCAAGTCCAACATGCAGATGTCAACACGCGTTCTGTACGCGAGAACTTTATCGAGAGTGTGCTGCTCCTTAGAGAAACGTACCGGGTGCTTTCTGATCCACCTGACTAGATCAGTGTGCTCGATGAACTGGCTGTCCTCAAGAAATTTTAAACCTTTCGTGACAGCCGAAGTCTGGTTGTTGCGAGTTTTACCATTATTGTGGATCTTTTTTGAATTGATGTGAACTCAAAACAGGCAATAAAGAAAAAACAAAAAAAGCCTTAGTGGCGCATTGGATTAACGCTGCTTACCTGCGCACTTCGCGGATAAAACATATGTTCGACGCCTGTATGTGCAACTTTTTTTCTGAGTTTTTTTAATTGCAAAACTTTAAAATAGCCTAACCAATATCTTTCCTGGGAGGTGTTCCCCTTTAGGTTGCACAATGTGATGTTTTTATGTAATAATAGCCACAAAACCAGCCGTGAACACAGCCACAAGGTGACATTCTGACAACGGTAACACTTTTTAATTATTTATACCATAATCAATTCCTGCCTTTAGTGACTGTATGTTACCGTTAGGTTGTTCAGAGACACCTCTCGATAACAATCGCAGTTTAACCCGCTGAGAGGCGACCAGTGAGGAAAACGAAGTTGCGGGAACCTACCGTTGAGGAGACGGAATTACGCCTCCGGCGCCCATCTCGCTCGCGCTGAAGCTGTGCCCTGCGGCTGGTAATTCGATCCTGCTGTGCCCGAACTACTGCCAGCGCTAGACGTTC
>JAJIZL010066489.1:0-12177 GCA_023969395.1 Amblyomma maculatum
TCTCGCTGTGTCCCTGTCTTTTTAGCGCTATGCACCAATCGAACCATCACCAACTCGCCCACGCTTCCACTCTTTCTCTCCATGCTTTCCACGCGACACCGCGCGGGCCTCGCGCCGTACCCGCTTGATGAAAATGTGCGCCGATTTCGTGACACTGCTTCTCCCTTAAAGAATATTGTCCCACAATATTCACAACAACCACAAACATCGCGCACATGCATGCGGTAACAATTATACGGGGTAAATGTCCACATCACGCACATTGCACAAATTCCACAAACTGTAATAACAAATTACAAGATTCATACATCAGTGCCATGAAATTCACAAACATAGCAACACACTGTCGTCAGATACACATAAGAATCATGAACACACAGCTTTTCAAATGCGAAGCGCACAAACCTAAATTTCCGAGCGTAATTTCAACCCGCGATCAGTGCGTGACACGCTTCTGTCCGCCAGGGATTCTGCCTTCGCTCTAGGCTCTCCCATTTGAGACGCTTCTATGTTCCCCGATCGGGCTACTGAAAATTTCCTGAGGCATGACTTATAGTCCCCTTGCAAATCACGCAACCAATGTGTGCCGATAATTGCCCATACAACCAGTAGCGCCGACGGATACACGGGAACCTGTGCCAACGCGCACAGACCAACAAAGAGAATCACTGTAGTAGTGCTCTTTCCTAGGCACCGGTATTCATTCCGCTGAAGGTGAAATATCCCAAGTAACGCCCCGATAAGTAGGAAAAACACTTGGGCTACCTGCATCAACGACGGCCTAGGCATTCCTGACTTTATTTCCTGTGTTGCCTCTTTCTTTTCGGTTTCCTCCTGAGGTACTTCCTTTTGTTTATTCTTGTCTCGAGGCTTTTCATCCGGCTTCTCATGGCCTTGCTTTCCTCGCACTGCCTTTTTCTTTTTAGATTCAGTGCAGCGCACAGGCGCGGGACCTCGATGAGGATCCTCGGGAAATGTTGCGCCCTTGATATTGCCCAATACCAAATCATAGATAGGGCGTTCCATGCACAGCGCTCTCAGTTTTCCAGAATAATATGGCGTCTGCACTTCCATTTTTGCCTTAGGTAGCAGCTGAATTGAGCCGTCAATCATCCTCAAAGGGCATTTCTCGCCAGTCAGATCATTCTCATGAATCAAACTCCGTTTAACAATTACGGCACTGCTACCTGTATCTCGTAGCACAGAAAATGATTTTCCTCCTATCTTTCACCTCGAAACCGGCATCCGATTCATAGCAGATCCAGGTTGCGCGTGTACTACGGCGTTCACCACCCGAAGTTTCTTGTCCTGCTTCCGATTAACAACCTTCTATGCTTCCCCCTCCTCTAGGCCGTGCACCACGCGGACTTTCCTGCCGTTCTTCAGCTCAACAAAGCCATCGGCATCTTTTTCCTCCAGGCGACATTCCGACTCTGACAGAGTCCTCGCGGATGCCGCCTGCGGGGCTGCCTTGTCAGCGTCGGGACACGACATTGCTTTGTGGCCCTTCTGTCCGCATTTCCAAACACGTGGATAGATTGTTGGTTGCAAGTTTGTGGCAGTTAGGTACATAATGGCCTAGTTGTCCGCAGAGATAGCACCTCGGGGGTGACTTTACGGTAGGTTTTGTCTGCCGGAATTCGGGCTTTCGAGGGGTGTCAGAATTTGCATTCCTGCTCAAATTTTCGCCACCCAGGGCTTTCAAATATTGGCATGCCAGATCCATCATTTCGTTCAACGTGTGCGCTTTCATTTCTTTTAAATAAAGCAACAGACCAGGGTGACAGCTGGCTAGGAATTGTTCCTTAATTAGGAGTTCGCGAAGTGCGCCATACTCTAGTTTAATTTTTGAGAGTTCAGTCCAGCGGTCAAAATGTTGACTCAATCGCGCAACATACTGCGTTGCCGTTTCACCGTCCATAGGTTTTCCAGTCCTGAACTTCTCACGAAACCCATCCGTCGTAAATCTAAACCTTCTAAGTAATACAGCTTTCACCTTGTTATAGCTGCCTGAATCCTCAGGAGGAAGTCTTCCACACACACTTAATGCTTCGCCACTAAGGCAAATGCTCAAGATGGTAGCACATTCACTGTCTGTCCAATTTGCATTTATGGCGATCCTTTCGAAATGCAAGAGGAACCCGTCGAGATCGTCTCTTCTCTCGTCGTATTTCGGAATCAATTTACTTGCGTCTATCCGCAAGCTGCTATGTCCTTCACTGGAGCTATGCACTTCAGCTAAACCGTTGTTGTTCCCTGAGTTTTGGAGCTGAAGTTTCATTGTAATTCCTTTTCTCGCTGAAATTCCTCTTCCCGCTCCTTTCGAGCCTTCTCTCTTTCTTCCTCGGCTTCTTTTCGAGCCCTCTCTCGTTCTTTCTCGGCTTCCTTTCGAGCCCTCTCTCGTTCCTCCTCGGCTTCCTTTTGAGCCCTCTCTCGTTCCTCCTCGGCTTCCTTTCGAGCCCTCTCTCGTTCTTTTTCTGCTCTCTCTCTTTCTTCCTCGGCTTCCTTTCGAACCCTCTCTCGTTCCTTTTCTTCTCTCTCTCTTCCTTTTTTTTTCTCTCTGGCTAACCCATTTGCGCAGTTCGGCACCGGACAACCCAAGCTTGGTGCCCGCCTCAATCAACTCTTTCAGGTTCATCTCTGAAGCGCGAACTGTTTGGGTGTAGCCTAAACACTGCTTAGTTAACCTCGCCTAAACGCTTCCGCGCGGCACTACCTCTCGCTATCGCTCTGCTGCTACACTGCTTACGCCCTCTTCGTAAACTCTTCCAACTCGTACTCCGTCCTCTGAGCTTGAGTGCACCAAACGTCCTGTAGCGGACGCCAGAATAATTGTCACCCGTTAAAAATTAGGGGGGTTATTCTTTACGATGCGCCCTTAAAGGTGCGCATACTCCCAGACACCCTTAGAGTGAGTGGGGGTAGCTGTTTCGCTCGCAAAGGAGATGCCGTCGACCTGCGTGGCAAGCTCAGCCAGAATTCAACTACCTTGTAGTGACAGAAGGGGGTGGCCGTTTGGTGCCCAGCTGTCGCCGGTTCAAACCAGAGTAAGGATCGGAGTCAGAAGTAACAAACAAAACACAATTTATGCACAGCAAGAGACGATACAAAGGAATACACAAGATCACTTGAAATTCAGAGACGAGAGGTTCACAGAATACAAACGCTAAGCATGCAACTACAGAATGATCCAATAACATAGAGGCCTTACAACACAGATGAAACACGAGAGTTGCATAAACAAACACCGAATTGTTCACCGGGCACTGTTGCAGTCCGACGCCTCAAGAGTCACGATGTGGCCGCCATACAAGACGAGCGCCGCTCCCTTGCAGGTCCGTGGGCTTGCCAGCAGCGGGTGATCCCCGGGAGTCCAGCCGAAGCACTGGCGAACACGCCGCAACCACTGACTGACTGTAACTAACTGACTACACAAGCGGCGCGGTCTATTTAAATAGGGCGCGCCGCGTCTGTCTGTTAACACGCGCCAAAGCTAGCGCGCACACACATTTAGCTTCGCTGGTTAGAGCGCTCCCTTCTCCTCCCATCGAGCCGCGCGTCGTCATTGGTTAGGTTCCATAGAAAGTTCTCTAAAGGTCTGGCACATTCCAGGCCGATGAATCACCGTCCTCCCCGGGCAATGCGAAATAGGGTGACGGCAACGCGTACAAAGCTACGCGCTGTTCCGCGAGGGGAAGGAAGCTTGTCTCTCCATGATTTCCACGCGACGCCGCGCGGGCCTCGCGCCGTACCGGCTTGATGAAAATGTGCGCCGATTTCGTGACAGATGTTGACACTGGAAACATAAAAAAACAAAATGATATTTGCCGTTATCTTTTCGTTAAACGGTAGTCAGTGCTTGCCTCTTTTTACTTGTAGTGCCTTTGTGAATGAACACGTGTAGAAGAAAGACGTCGTCATACCTGCATGCTTGCTTCAAATCAATAGCTTTCCTTTGAATAGTTTTCGCTAGGGTAGATTGCCGGAAGAACTAAAAGCAACTACAAAAGAAAAAACACGCAAAAATGGCAGTCGCACTCCGACCGCGGCAGGTAAATTTTGTGTACACCCCATCATTACTGCGAACACAACATTTTAAAATTTGTCAAAGCTGCAGCCAAAAAAACGTACAACACAGATGCTTTGGGGTTTGTATGATATGCTCAAATTGAAAAAAATAAAGAAATCCGTAGCTTAGCATCACGTTTGTTGTGGGAACAAGTTTGTACGTGTGGTAAAGTATAAGAACTATGGTAGCAACTGTAAATAAGAATCCCCTTTTAGAATTTTTTTTCATAGAGTTCTTCGCGCGGACAGTAGAAACTCTTGCATGTAGAAGATAAAGTGTCATGTTTCAGGCAAGCCCCTTTTTTCTGCGCGGTATAACAATCTATAATTGTGGATAAGTGCACTTTTGAACGAAAAGTTTATTTTTATATTTTCCGCAACTAATCAAGTTTAGCGGTAAGAATAAGTGCGTCAGCAGATCTTCTTTCCGGAAGCTTTAAGTTTTCTACAATTTATAGTAAAACTGCACCTGCTGGCTGTTTTATGACACATCTACTACTCGAGATTAGCGCAGGAGAAAGATCAAACACGTGAATAAGCTACACGTCGTTTAGACCATTCCAAACGCGCATTAAAAACGGCAAATTACAATATTAAATATTCGCTTGCAACTAAAAATCATGTTCTAGAAAGCTTTGAATACAGAGTTAAACTCAACCGTTGTGCGAAGGGCTTGGGGAATGGATGGTCGTCCCTACACAGCAGGATGTTCTTGCTGTTTCTTCTGCTGCCTTCGCTCGTACCGAGTGGTGTTGGTGACCACCGCTGCGTCCGTGGCTCAGTGACACATTGCGGTGCGGAGATGACGACTTCTCTTCTCGGACTGTACACGTTTATTTACACTTTTTACAATTGGCGTATTTACACAAATGTCGTCGGATGCGACATCAAACGTGGAGGGCTAACTGCGACTGGTGAACGATCTGAGGTCAGAGGCTAGCAGAATCAGGCCTTGGCCTCCTGCTACACTTTAGGCCGGAGTCCCTTGAGACCTCCGTCAGCCTAGCCTCCCTCTCGAACAACCCGTCTGCTCTCCACTCTCGTCCGAGCCCAACCTTGTTCCGAGCCCAACTCCGCTCCGAGCTCAACTGTCCAACCTCGCTTTCTTAGCGTTACCCAAAATTCCAGTTTTGTCCGTTGACCAATCAACGTACGCCACTCTGTGGCCAATAACATGCAGTCCTTTGAAATGGGCTGGCCAATCATTGTTCCACATGTACCCTCTCCTACGCATGTCAAATAACACACACAAAACACGCACTAAGCGGCGAGTGGTTGCGCACACAAACACCTACATCTGCAACTTTTCCCTCTCCAAAATCCTCCTACGCCAGAGGCGCCAAACCGTCGCAAAGACAAACGGCGTCAACGGTTACACTTCCAAAAATACATAAAAACACACACGCGCAAAGCTCAGGCCCAAACATTCCGATCCCTGCTCTTGGTCGGTTGCGCGCGGGCGGCGGATTCAAAGGGACACACAGGCGTCTTCCCGGGAAGACGTGTCAACAGCGCGTTCCCCCAAGGCCCGTGTTACGCCGCGTTTCGGGATTTATGGCCTCCGCGCCCCCTCCACTCGAACCGGGAGACACCGCAGTTAGCGCCGAACCTACAACCACTGCGCTTATGCTGTGCGCTCTAACTGCACTGTTCTGCCTCCCTCGCGGCACGGGACGGAGAGAGCCGGCGGCGTCGCCCGCTGCCATGTGTTCTGGGCTCACTTCCGAGAAGCGGTCGCCCGCGCGACCGTCATAAATCTGCCCGCGTCAAACTGCCCCTTGACCTTGGTCGCCCCTTCGGAATCTCGCTTCTGTGCGAAGCCCGCAAACTTAACTTACAGTATGTAAAACAAATTGATCACTTCAGACACACAACACGCGCGATGAAGTCGTAACCTGAAAATCACACAAAACACGCATCATGTTTTACAGAGCCACACTTTTCTTTTGCAATACAAACTGGCCACCTGTGCGCCGTAAATTTTGTCTTTATGACCAGAGTTTATGCATACAAAACAGTGCGCTGAAAATACAGTTGAGAACTGACTGGCGTGGTGGGGTCGAAATAAATGGCTTTCCGTTCGCGCAAGCATATCGGTTATTATTGACATGATGATCAAGGCTGACAACATACAGCACCAAATCATGCAAAAAATAAAGTATCTTACCGTACGGCTAGCGCAGATTCGCAGCCCTCAGTTGTAACGATCTAAAATGAGTGTTGCCACGCAGAGTACATCCCAGTGATCTGATGCTTTATTACACCCGGAAAGAAAAAGTAGCGATCTTACAACGAGACAAAGCAATAAATGATCTCAGAAAGCTCAGTTATGAACAAACAACTTAAAATGCTAGTGGTACTCCCAGATATCCTCTTTCAGGCATGGTCATTAAAACAAATTGGAACTATCAGAAGGCTTGGTTTTTCGGTTCTGCTGTCCAAAGCAACGGGAGCTCGGGCAGCTCGAGCGGGTGGGGATTGTGTGGTCGCCCGACACCTCTGAATCAGCCGCTTGTGTCGAATTTGGAGGCACGGTTGGAAGGGGGCAGAGGGGTGGTTGTGTTTACTCTCTCTCTCTCTCTCTTTTGCTTCAGATCTGTCAAAAGAGGGGGCATAAAGCTCGAAAGGCGGTGAGAGAAATGAAAGACGGCCCGGAGGACAGCGCGAGTCCAGAAGGCTGCCGGCCAGGAAAGTTGGCTCCCCCCACCCCTCCCCACATCCCATCTTCCCTTCCCCGGACGCCAAGAGTGCCGCCGTGACATTAGACCGGGAAACCCGCGTCCGGTATCCCCCCCCCCTCCCCTCCAAGAATATCCCACAGATGCTAGAAGAATAAGTGGCGGGAAGGAAGGGAAGAGTGCGGGGGAGTAGAGTGGGTGGCATTTTGAGCAATGCATGCCTAGCCGGGAAGAAAGAAAGGGCAGTGAAGATCGCTGCGCTTCCGCGATGACTGCTTCACGGGGAGAAAAGGCTACAAGACGTGAAGTTCAAAGCGGTTGGGAAAATTGCTTCAGTCAAGGCCCGCGGGCGGAGAGGGGACGAAAGAACGAGAGAATGGAAACCGTATGTTCTTTGCGCCAAGCTTGTGAGGAGGAATGCGCAGATTTGCCTTCGGCTTCGCTAAAACAATAAGAAGTGCGTTCGGAGCTCTTTGGTCGCCTCGACTGTTGGCTCGGTAACGTTTTCAGTGGCATGATAAGTTCGCTAAATTTTTTTTGCAAATGAAAAAATTCGTTTTACCTACGTGTTTCAGTAATAATCACATACGTAAAACAATCTTCAGTTTTCACGGAATCGTTCTCGGTTCGAACGAATGGACATTATTTTTTTACTAAAGATGACACACAGGTTCATGACGGAGTGCTCTTAAAACGTCATCACGCGCAACTGAGCGATGCAGCAGCCCGTATACTTGCTGTATTCAACAACAGCAGGGCACGGATGCACGCCGCTACAACCTCCGTCATCGACACGTCGAATACCATCCTGGAGAGAAAGTTTGGGTGTGGACCCCGGTGCGTCGGCCCGGCTTGTGTGATAAACTGATTTCCCGTTACTTCGGACCTTACGAAGTTCTGCGCCGAGTCACGGAAGTGACTTACGAAGTTCGTCCAGTGGGTACTGTGCAGCCCTCGCGTCGGCAACCACGCTCCGAAGTCGTGCACGTTGTCCGCATGAAGCCCTATTTCACGCGGTAGTGCGCTATGCGCTTGTTTCGTTGTCGCGTAGGGCACCTTACCCCGCCTCCGTTATCTATGCTGTCGATGTGCTGGTCTTTCGTTTCGCTTACATTGGCCATCGCTCGCGCTCCGTCCCTTATTTCGTTTTTAAGAGGGGGAGTAATGTCACCTGGTGTCCCCGTGTTCTTGCTGCGCCTGGAGGAAGAGGACACTGAAGTTGACTCTCGCGTGCTGTGTGCCGAACTTCGCCTGCTGGTACAGCTGCGTCTCGGCGTTTTAGTCAAGTCTAGCCCTGTTGTCCGTGACAATATTAATAAAAGAAAAGCGATAACGACCATACCTACGGGTACTTTAAGGTTAAAATTCCCATGTTATTATATTTTTTTTTTTTTCAATCAGATCGACGTTTAGAGCAAGAAACAATCCGCATAGAACTAAGCGTGGGCATATAAAGAAGCAAGTGATACAAAATACTCGAGAGCTAAGATCTGAATAACTATATTGGCAGTAAAGAAAGAATAGAAAGAAAGAAAGGGTAAAAATGGAAACCATATCTACGAACTTGGGACAAGGTGCAGTCCTCAGAAAGAAGAGCGGTAAAATCATCTTTCAGCCTGCGGAAGCTGTGCTTGTGAAAGCGGCAGAATATTTCAGAGAGGAAACCTAATTCTCAATCATGTGTTAAATTCTTCAAGAGTGGTGTTCTCTAAAAATGCCCCAAAACTGCTTAATAACGCACTCGCATTACTTTTATATATATATGAATTGCCATTAGCTACCTGGTTGACACGATGGGATCAAATTGTTTAGTTATCCGGAGGGAAACGCCTTCGGTGCGGTGATTTATGGTAGGATAACAAAGCATAGAATGCCTGAAGAATAGTTTCTAATAAGTGCTAGGAGAACGCTATCAAAAGCTGTAGTCAAATGCATCATTATGAGCCATGTATTGCATCTTTTGAACAAAAGTAACTTCCATAGAGCGCATCGTTATTATGCAATTTCAATTTTATTACCATATATGCTGGCGACACATGAACGCGCATTCATTGCACTGTGGGTAATAGTTTTACATTTTTATTTCTTTCGTTTGCCTTGCCACATGTAGTGCTGTGGATTTTTTTTATTATCTTCCACATGCACACAACGTTTCGACAGTGTGCGATTTACGTTGCATTAGAATACGAACCATTCCTGTACAGTTCAGATTCATTTTCTTGTCAAGTGAATTAGCTATACATAGCGTAGAATATATATGTTGCTTGTATTTTTTCTTTGAGCTGAAATATTTTATGCGCTGCTACACCGATGTCTAAAGTCGTTCTGTCTTTATCTGTCTGTTGCTGAAGCCCACAGCAGAGCGCTAAAGAGTACAGGAGTAAGATGCAGATTAGTGTTTAGTAGATATTACAGCTCGAAGGCCTTGAAAGCAGCCCGACATATTTGTCTATAAGAATAGCTAGTACTGAGGCGTGGTATAGTCGGTGCTGACGCTGAATGCCGGAAACAGCTACCGCAATGGCGAATCATGCAGTGAGTGTTTGATTGGCTAGCGCGATCGATCTCTCCCACCTCTGCTATCGCTTGAGCATATGTAGGGTTTCTTTTTATCGCGTAAAAAAGGCGGAAAAAATGATCCTACGCGTGGGTGTTTCCAGTCATGGACAAACGTTTACAGGATGTAGATTCACCGGATATATCCAATCGTTCCTGCGTTTACTATCCAAACGTAGCCACTGGTGTTTGTTCAAGCGACTCACACGTTCTGTTGCGTTCTTTGCATTTGAGTACCTTGCTTTTATTGACTGCGCAGGCGTTTTTTCGCGCTCTAATAAACTATTATTCTATTAAACTTTTGCTTGTCAGACGTGTGCTCGAGCGTGTGCGTATGTTTGTGCACTCGTATGCGTGTATATAAGCCCATGGAACGAAATCCCACGCGCGAGAGTTGTTGCCGAGATGTGTTCAGGATCTGTGCACTGACGTGTCTGTCACTTTTACTCATCCATCCTGGTTTGATGAGATCCGAAAAACAAATCGTCTCCTCCGGGAATCTGACTCTTAGCCTAGCTAGCGCTTTAACCAACTGTGCTAAACCCTGGATCGCAAAACTAGCACCATATATAATTCGCCTTGTCTACCGTGATAATAACGACGAGAATGACGCTGCAATTAGTGATAATGACAATGATGACAGTATTAATGGTAATGACGCTGCGTCTATTTGATAACGATAAGGATACGTGATGCTCCGTATGCAGCAGTATTAATCTCGCCTTCGCCAATTTCTGCAGTGTAGATTCCAAGTGCTGTCAGAATTTTTTCAACACTTTGCTTAAGTTTGGAACAATATCTGTGTTAGCTAAATCCACGCACGATCGACATCCGGCCCTCTAGTCTGCAAGAACTGTCTCGGAGATATTATATGCAGAATTTTACATAACAAATAATCGTGCCTGAAATCGTAAATAAAAGAGTACTCTACCAAAATTGTCAAATATAATCGCAGGACATTCGCAACAATTTGTGAATAACGGAAATTTATTAAGAAAAATATATTCTACATTTTCCGTGATGGGCGCTTCCGTGCATTTTGTGTGGTCAGCTCAGGAGACTATTTTAAGACAACTGTACAATAATCATAAAAACCATTATATATATGGTGGCCCAAATTACGTATGGCGTATGAATATCTTCTACAGTTGAATTTAAACTGATGTCCGGGCCAGCGAAAAATTTAGTTGGCATGAAATTAGCCCAAAAACAGTCATATTGGGATACATGAACATTGAAAAATGTCTGTGTCGGTCAGAGCTGCTTCTACTGTTTTTTAGCGCCGCCGCAGCCTGAAATGAGCAATGGTGACCACCCATCAAAGCTCGTTAGACAATACTGACTACTAGAAACCACGATATATAGATTATTGGGATCTGATGGGACAATATTGACCAATCTATTTCAAGATATATTCCATATTGACAAGCCATCCATATTGGCAGAACATTATTGCCCAACCTATGCCATTAGGTTGCAATGCTGGCTAGTCATCATAGTACATCGAACAATATTGAACAATATAATGCAATATGTATACATTGTTGGCAGGCCGCCATGACAGGCGGGTCACTATTGACCAATATATGCCAAGATTTATTTATAGCTGACAAGACAACAATAATAACCAGACAATATTAAACAATTTTTGCCATTATATGTCACAGTGCTGGCTAGCCATCAAAGCTCATTAGACAATAGTGACCACTATAAACCAAAATATATCCAAAGTTGGGATACCACCAAACCTGGTGGTGCAATATTGACCAATGCATGCCAAGATATATTCAATGTTAACAACACAACCTGAATGGCCGGACACTATTCCCCAAGCTATGCCATGATATGTCGAATGCTGGTTAGCCATCACAGTCCATGAAACAATTTTGACCACAATAAGCCGATCTGTATACATTGTTGGCAGGCCCCCGTGACTGTTAGAAAAATATTTACCAATTTATGGCAATATATATTCGACCTTGACAAGACAGCCATACTGGCAGAACTTTATTGCCCAACCTATGCCATGATTAGTGCAATGCTGGCGAGCCATCAAGGCTCATTAGACAATATCGATCAGTAGAAATCAAGATATTACAATGTTAGGAAGCCGCCAAAGTTGGTTGGACTATATTGACCACTGTATGCCTAGTTATATTCAATATTGAGAAGCCGTTGTTATTGACCGGACAACATTTACCAGGATATATCATGGTGTGGACGATATTGGCAAACCATTGTCGCTGTTTGGCCAATAATGACCAGGTTGTCTCATTGTGTATACAATAATGGCAAACTGTTCAATATGCATGGGCCTTATTGACCACTGTTAGCCGGTGGAATGCCAATAACGGATGTGAGTGAATTTCACTGGGCCAATAATGGTAATGTTATAGCATGGCTGCGCATTATTAGTAGATCATTGGCACCATTGGGCCACTTGTGGGCCAGCAATCCCCAATCGATCCCCAATATTGGGCCGATGGCTGGTGCTGCCTAGGTCCTGGCCTTTGTGACAAGTTCCAGTTCCCTTTCATCGGTTCGTATTCAGGTCTTGGACAAATCTCTCCCGTCAGCTACCGTGTATTAATGGTTTGTCATCCTTCGGACAGCCGTTACTGTGGCTGCACATGTTTAACGTCTGCAGCCTTTTATTCGGCGAAATGCTGCGGACTAAGTGCGGCCAGGCTGGCCGCTTTAACTACTGCGGCGGTAAGTGTGAGCGTTGTATGGTGCTTCATCTTTCACACGGGTGCACGTGCTGCTTCATCCTTATCCGTCTTTGTTGTAGGTACCATCGGCACCGCGGAGTACGACTCAAGCCATGTGCGACCAGGGCTTTAGATCTCCAATAAACGTGGTCCGCCAAGCCAGT
>JAJIZL010066491.1:0-12855 GCA_023969395.1 Amblyomma maculatum
CACTGTGGTTTTGAGCTCAGCTACTGATGCCGTGGACGCGTACCCCATCCCTGGCCCTAGC
The DNA here is from genome assembly GCA_023969395.1 of Amblyomma maculatum. NCBI lineage: Eukaryota > Metazoa > Arthropoda > Arachnida > Ixodida > Ixodidae > Amblyomma > Amblyomma maculatum. The sequence goes on from JAJIZL010066491.1 coordinate 62, forward strand.
AGCCGCAGTCCATAGGTATAAATCGTAGAAGACACTGTTACACCAAAACGATAAATTAATAAATAATTGTTTTACAGAAAAGGTAACGCGCAATATCTGTCACACGTTCTCTGGACATTTGTTTCGAGCCTTAAAAGAAAGGAGGAAGGTGAGAGAGAAAGTAGAAAGAGAGAAACAGGAGCCGTGGTGGAGGGCTTTGGAATAATTTCGACCACCTGGTGATCTTTGACAGGCATTGACATCGCATACGGACGCCTCTTCGTTTCGGCTCCACCAAAACGCAGCCGCCGGCGGTCGAGTTCGAACCCTGCTACTCCGACAGAAAATACGAAGTAAGCGCATGCTGAAGAATTCTGCTTGGCCTACACTACTATGGAATTCTCCGTAAACCGCCAACTCTTACTCATTACCGGTGATTCGGACGAAGCGCTCATACTTCCCATCGATGCCACTTGGTAGCGCAATACAGGACACTCTAAACTTGGGCATTGTCATGATTCGTCAGCAAAAACTATACAAATAGAGTGGAGATTGCCTCACATGTGATTACGATCCGGAACTAGGAACCTAAGGCCACTCTGCCGCGGCGTAACCAGTGTGTCACACTTGACAGGCTGGCTTATTAGTTCCCCTTCTTTTTTTTTTTCACAAAAGCAAATGAATGCTCTCAAAACAAACATTTTCAGAACAGGTGGCGTAATTAAATGCTGGTGTTCTGAAAATGTTTGTTTTAGGCACCAATTCATTCACTGTTCTGAAAACAAAAATAAAGTTAGAATAGACAAAGAGTTCACTCTTATATTTTCTTCGACTGGCAGAAAATTGATCGTAACTGTATCTTGTTCTCATATGGCATCCTGACCTTCCAAAGCACTGCCTGATTACCCCGTTTGCACAGACTACCATTATTAAAACCTTCACGAGTGTGGAAATAAAAGTCCATCGGACACCATGATGCCACTGCTTTCGGATGTAATTAAACATCGTACAGAACTGAATCATCTGAGAAATTTAGGGTCATTGTCTGCAGGAGTAGTTAGTGAAAAATATTTGCCGTCTCCCAATGAACCGCTACATGCGATTAGCGGTGCTGGCTTGACATTCAGCTGAATCCCTGGTAATGTCCGTCTTCTACTCCCTCCTTCAACCTTCCGCGATGCCGGGGTTAACCCAATGCTTTTTTGGCTTTTGGCCTTGGCTCTGTGTCCGTGACGTGGAAAGAAGGGGTTGACGCCTTTGTTGAAATCGCTTAGAGCAGGAAGGCAGCATCTTGCTGTTCGCCTGATCTTCAGTAGAGAAAAGTGAGTGAGAGACTGGAACAGGAGAGATGACTTACAACCTAAGACTAGAATAACTGCCTGTTTTTAAGGCTGTCTTTCACACTCAGTGCGTAAGTCAGTGGCATCGTGATAACAAAAAAAAAAATCGGTTGTGGAAAGGAAAAGCTTAGTAAATATTACATTTCGCTGTGAATACTTGACCAATGACTCGTGGGAAGTTGTCACGAAAGATGGAAGTCAAAACAGGAGTGATACGGATTAATCTCACGCTACGTGCGACAGAACATACCTTGAATTAGCATTGCGCATGGCAGCCTTTTGCGCTTTACCTGCATATACAAACACGGCCGCCATGACCTCTGACCACTCAAAAGGAGGGCTGAAGCAAGCAGTCATTAAAAGTTGATTGATTTCACATTTCCGCGAGACATGAAGGCATATCGTGCATACGAGCGCCGTGTGTGCTTTCTAGAAGACAAAGAACTTTCATTTTCGCCGCGTTCAGCTCCGAGTATGCGAGAGAGAAGCATAGTTTCTCACTTGACATTGAGATAAAGAGATTAGCCTTCATAGAGGGTGTCTTGTTCGCGCCATTCACATATGCGAGGTCTTAAGTTGTCCCAAAATGCTTGTATGACACTCCTCAGCTAGTCTCACAAATAGTGTCCGCACTATGAAGATTCAACAATGTACGCGGATTAAAAGAAATAATGACAGGGAAGCTTACTCTTAGACAGGTGTCGAAGGAAAGTTCCACGAGTGAGGACGCGAGCGCCATTTGAGTTATATTATTGGTAACTGCTTTATTGATTTGTTAGGGCGGACACAGACAATCCCGGCGTTTGGTGCGGCGTTATATCATAAACATCCGCCTTGTTACGCAACACCGTAAGGGCCCCGTGGCATGTGGCACCACCAACAGAAGGGAAGCCGCGAACAAGCAGGCTGAACTGAACACCGCGCGGAAGCTTAGTGGTGTCGCCGAAGAGGCGGTGCGTCGCTGAACCGTATGAAGAATCAAAAACACCTGGATCATTGAAACTGCGCAACAAAGCGTTTGTTTGTTTTTTATACCCGCTTTCATTTATCATTTTGCCTTAATTGGTTCGTTGCTACAGTCGAATATAGCTCAAGAACGAACTATAGATGACCCCCAAAGGAAGCCTCTCAGGATAGCTTTGCTTATTTCTCGTAATTCGCTACTGGAAAATAAACGAGTTGAAAATCAGAGCTCGGACGTGCGACCGACGGCTTTGTGTTTGCTCGTCCTGCGCTATTTTCCCGTTGTTTAAACTGACTATAGACTGCTTTACATCGCATATTTCTGTAGAATACTGGGCTCATAGGTACGTTTGCTTTATTTTTCGTTCACGTTAGCGCTCCCTGTTATAGAAAACAAGAAAAAAGCAGGAGAGTATTGGCTTTTCTGATCACTCGAAATTCTGAGTATTGATAGGATGGAATTTTATGTGATAAAGTTGTACCGTTGTACATTTAAGCGTAGTCTCTAAACGTAGGTCGACCGCATCTGACTTTATACCTGTAATGCTTTAATTGCGCGGTGGTTGCCTGTGCCTGTCAGGGCTTAAATCCAAGTCAAGGCTTGGAGGTCTTACACCCCCCAGTAGTATTTGAGAAAGACATCTGAGGCCTTCCGCGCTCGAATTTAAAGACTCCATGAATATACTGTAGGCAATAATTTTTATCTGGTTGTCAGTGGTGGTCTGAATATTAACATTCCTTCTCTATCGTTTCAAAAACTTAGCAGTGTTTTAGAAAGATTCATTAATATTGCTACCGGGAAACGCGGGACCAAAGTGATGGGCTCACTGACAAAGACGACGACCGAGGAACGCGGGCACGACGAAGCGTTGAGAAAGAGGACGACGCTGACAGAGTGGATACTGCACGGCTACTGAAGTCTTAGCGTCGAGTTCAGCCCATCGCAGTGCCGTTACATTAAGTACATCCTCGTAACATCTTGGTGGAGGTCGCAGGTTCGACACAATCTGACGCTGGATCTCCGCAGTGGCCGTCACCTCGGAACCGTCACGATGAAAACCGAAGCGGCTCCATCTACCTCCGCAACTCCAACTGTCGTCGTAGCCCACCCCAGTGACCCTGGCCCATTCTGCGGTACAGATGAGGTCGATGTCGAGGACTGGCTTTCGCTTTATGAGCGTGTTAGCCAGCACAACAGGTGGGACGCCACGCTGATGCTGGCCAATGTCATCTTCTACCTTACTGGCACGGCACGCGTGTGGTTCGAAACACATGAAGCAGATATACCATCCTGGGATGTCTGCAAACAAAAACTCCGTGACCTGTTCGGAAAACCGATTGGCCGTCAACTCGCCGCCAAGAAGGACCTCGCCACACGTGCCCAGACATCTACCGAGCCTTATATTACATATATACAAGACGTTCTGGCCCTCTGCCCAAAAGTTGATAAAGACATTGCAGAACCCGATAAGGTGGGGCACATCCTCAAAGGCATAGCCGACGATGCCTTCAATCTTCTACTTAGTCGGGACAGTTCTACGGTGGACTCCGTTCTGCAGGTTTGTCGACATTTCGAGCAGGCCAAACACGGACGCATTGCACATCGCTTCGATCGGCTCCCCAACACTGCCCCTAGCTCCACGTGCGAAGATCTGCTGACCCTAAGGCAACCTTCTAACACTGAAAATGTGACCCGCATCGTGCGTCGTGAACAGGAAGCCCTCGCTCCTGCTGCATCCAACCCACCCTCCTCAGACAGCAACCTGGCGACGATATCCCTTATTTAAGTCGTCGTTCGTCAAGAGGTTGCCAACTTGAGCGTCCCCTAAAGCCACACCGTTGAACACCACAGTTCGAGCCCGGTTCCTCCCATGGTCGCCACCGCTACGCCCCGCAACACCTACACGCCACGCTACCGATACCGCATTCCTGATGAGTGGAGCACCCCTGACGACAGGCCGATCTGTTTCACGTGCTCGCGTATTAGCCACATCTCTCGTCACTGCCGCAGCCGCTGGACATCACCACCTCGAAGTTTTTCTTACATTGACCGCTACTCCGATTACGGTCACCTCCGTTTCACGCCTCGTTATGAGCCGCCCCGCACCGATACTACTCCGCCTCCTCCTGTGTCCAGTCGCTCTCCTTCCCAGCCAGCCCGCCGTTCCCGTTCACCTCTTCCTAGCCGCAGTTTCTCGCCGTCCTCTGCCGGCCGCTTCACGGGAATCTAGCCAATGCAGCTCCCGGAGGTGATGCTGCATTGATACCCTGACTTGGAAATCCTCTACTGCCCATTTCTTCGCCCTGTAACCTCCTCTCCCTGTTCGCGGATGGTGTTCCCGTCTCCGCCCTCACTGACTCTGGTGCCCAAGTCTCGATCATGAGCTCATCGTTTTGCCGCCGCCTCAAGAAAGTACAGACCCCCGCCGCTTCGCCCACCGTTCGTATTGCCGATGGCAGTACTGCTGCCGTCACTGGGCTGTGCACTGCCCGAGTCACCCTTGCCGGTCATCACATCCCTGTTTTGTTCACCGTCCTCAACCAGGGCCCTCACAATGTGATCCCCGGCCTTGACTTTTTAACGGCCCACTCTGCCCTTATCGACTGCTCCAGTGGCCTTCTTCGTTTGGACCTACCTGTCTGCTCAGAACATCCTCCATCTACTCCCCGCCTTCGCTCTACCGAGTTCGCTCGCCTGCCCCCTGACTGCTGTTTACCTACCTCTGTCACCTTTCCCGCCTGTGCCTGACGGTGACTATGTTGCTTGCCCTATCACCGAGGTCTTTCTTGACCGCAACGTTGTTCTTCCTCATCTCATCGTACGCGTTACACAGAACAGCACATACCTTCCTAACCTAAACTTCAGTCTGTCACCACAAGTTCTCCCCGAAGGAATATCCCTTGCTACCTTGTCCCCTATCACAGACTGCACCATTTGTGCCCTCACTCCTGGCCCACAATCAAGTGTCCTTCCAACACCCGTACTCCCCACCACAATTACCGACCCTATTTCCGCAATGATTGCCTCTGACCTCAGCCCGAGCACGCTCAGGACCTGCGCAACCTTTTGTTATCCTTCTCCGACATTTTTGAATTTGCTGCCGGTTCTCCGGGCCAAACATCAGTAGTGACTCACCGCATTGATATCGGCGATTCAAAACCTGTACATCGGAGGCCTTTCGTGTGTCCCATTCTGAGCGCCAAGTCATCCAGCAGGAGGTCGACAAGATGGTGGGCAACAATATCATCGATCCTTCGAACATCCCCTGGTCATCTCCTGTCGTGCTCGTTAGAAAGAAAGACAACAGTTGGCGCTTTTGCGTCGACTATCGACATCTGAACAAAATTACAAGGAAAGATGTTTACCCGCTGCCTCGAATAGACGATGCCTTGGACTGTTTACATGGAGCCCGCTACTTTTCCTCCATCGACCTTCGTAGCGGCTACTGGCCGATCTCTGTTGACAAACAAGACCGCGAGAAGACAGCTTTTGTCACACCCGATGGACTTTACCAATTTAGGATTATGCCTTTTTGACTTTGCAACGCCCCTGCTACGTTTGAACGAATGATGGACTCCTTACTCCGCTGCTTCAACTGGACGACCTGTCTATGTTACTTGGATGACGTGATTGTCTTCTCGCCCTCGTTCGAAAGCTATCTTCATCGCTTTTCTTCCATCTTGGCACTTTTCTGCCGTGCCGGACTTCAACTGAACTCAAAGAAGTGCAGTTTTGGTCGCCGCGTGCTTGGCCATTTGGTGAATGCCACCGGCGTGCAAACCGATCCCGACAAAGTTCGCGCTGTCAGTGCTTTTCCATCTCCCCGTTCACCCCGGGATGTCCGCAGCTTTATAGGACTGTGCTATTATTTTCGCCGGTTCGTTCCAAACTTTGCCGCTGTTGCACGTCCTCTCACCAATCTGCTGAAGAAAGACGTCCCTTTCTCATGGAGAGCAGAACAGGCTAACGCATTCTCCACCCTCATCGCTGTTCTCACCAATCCTATTGTGTTGGCCTATTTCAACTCGTCTGCCCCGACGGAACATCGCACCGACGCCAGTGGCCACGGGATTGGTGCCATTCTTGCACAGCGACAACGCGGTCAAAACTGCGTGATTGCCTACGCCAGTCGTCTCCTGTCATCACCGGAACAGAACTACTCTATTACGGAACGGGAGTGCCTGGCTCTCGTCTGGGCCGTTGGAAAATTCAGACCCTACTTGTTTGGCCGACCCTTCACCGTAATTACCGATCACCACGCCTTTTGTTGGCTCTCTTCCCTCAAGGAGCCTGCTGGCCGCCTCCGCCGCTGGGCACTGCGCTTGCAGGAGTACACCTTTTCCGTTGTATACAAATCCGGTCGGCTCCACAAGGATGCAGACTGTCTGGCCCGTTATCCCGTAGATCCCCCTTCCTTATACTGACCATGAGTCGGACCCCTGTGTCTTCTCTATATCGGTATTTTCCCACATAGCCGACGAACAGCGCTTGGACCCAACCCTCAGTTCTGTTATCGACCGCCTTCGCACACACAGCCGTGACTCTTCCCTTGCCCCGTTCTTCCTTCATGGGAATACGCTATACCGCCGCAACATGCGACCTGATGGCGCTGAGCACTTGCTGGTCGTTCCCCAACACCTACGCTCTGCCGTTCTCGAACAAATGCATGACGCCCCTACAGCTGGTCATCTTGGCCTCTCACGCACATACGAACGCGTGCGCCGGCGTTTCTTCTGGCCTGGACTCTACCGCTCTGTCCAATGTTATGTAGCCGCTTGCTACCTCTGTAAACGCCGAAAGAGACCCCCTGTGCTACCATCTTGACACCTGCAGCCGATTTCTATCTCTACTGAGCCATTTTCTCGTGTTGGTCTTGACCTCCTAGGGCCCTTCCCCGAGTCCTTGTCAGGAAAGAAATGGATCGCTGTGGCCACCGATTATGCCACGCGGTACGTGATCACTCGCGCCATACCAACCAGCTGCGCCACAGACGTTGCTGACTTCCTTTTGTACGACGTCATACTTCACCATGGTGCTCCCCGTCAACTACTTACCGACCGTGGCCGCTGCTTGCTTTCCGGAGTTGTTGAGGAAATACTTCGTTCTTGCTCCGTTCGGCACAAGTTCACCACTGCGTATCCCCCTCAGACGAACGGCCTCACGGAGCGTATTAACCGCACACTCACCGACATGCTCGCAATGGACGTATCCGACATTCATCGCGACTGGGATATTAGTCTGCCATTTTTCACCTTTGCATATAACTCTTCGCGTCATGACACTGCTGAGTACTCTCCAGTCTATCTTCTCTTTGGAAGAGACCCCTTACGGCCCTTCGACACTTTGCTTCCCGCCGCTGGCCCCGTCACAACCTATGCCCGCGATACCATCGTCCGAGCCGACGCAGCTTGAAAGATTGCTCGTCACAATCTCACCATCTCTCAGGAAGCTCAAAAACGCCGCTACGACGCTCACCACCGCGATGTGCACTATCCTCCCGGATCTCTGGTGTTGCTCTGGCTTCCGTGCCGTCGGGTGGGGTTGTGACAAAAACTTCTGCCCCGGTCGTTCACTTGCGCGTGTCACCTTCAACCCAGACGCGCCTCAGAGGAGGACTCCACATATTTTGACCACGCTGGGATTTAACTGCTTCGCTGGCGCTTTGTGGATCAGTCTCGTCATGTCTGATGTGCGTGCCGGTACGAGTGCGTCAACGCTTCGGCGCAGACGCCTGGCTGTCTAGCCATGGTTAGCAAAGCTTGAGGGTAAGATAATTAAGTTTCACCTGGATAAACCTCCGCAGGTTTTTAATCCAGGAATGCATGTATAAGCTACGTTTGCAACTTCCTTTGTCCGTCACGGTTCCGCCCACAAAACTGTATATGACAACTTTAGGTGCCTTTCAGAGGCTCAGAGAAATTTTTTAAATCCTCAGTGATGTTTTTCGACCTATCACTTCAAACATATCGTGATATCATATCAAACATATCGCGAACGGATATTTTAATTACGGCTTACAATAACGACATTATAAAATGCAGAACATAGTCTGAGAGAATTTCTTGCGCGTGTGCCCTGGAACTGTTAATATAAATTGGTTCATAACAAAGGCATATACATCAGTCCCATCTTCGTGGACACTCGAACCAAGGTCTAAAGGAAGGCAGGAAAGTTGCATTCAATGAAGTACCATAATGGAGGGCTCAGCAATAATGTCGACTGCCTAGGCCCCGTCGCGGTGGCATTGTGGTTAAGATGCCCGACTATTGTTCCGCAGTATTCGTGTTCGATCGCGACTGCCAGCGACTGCGTTTCGATGGGGACGAAAAGGATGGGCGTCCGTGTGCTCTGCGATGTCAGCGCAGGTTAAAGATCCCCAGGAGGTCCAAATGACTTGTAGCTCACCCACTACACCTTTGTCTTTCCGTTATCACTCCTCCCTTCCTCCATCGCCTTACAGCGCGATTGAGTTGTCCAAAGTAAACATGAAGCATTGCGCCTTTCCTTTTTTGTAAACCAATTATTATTACTACTGTTGTCTTTAACGTGCGCTTATATAGCACAGCACACGAGCACATTTGCGTTTCGCCCTCATCTAAACGTGGCCGATGTCTTTCCGCGCACTTCATCGCCTGCGGCAAAACTGACATCGACGCTAATCACAGTGGTTGCCAGTGTTCATGCGCGAACTACTCGGGCTCACAGCGTTTAACAACCCACTACCAGAAGTGCATCTTGTACCGATTACGTCTTTACAAGGCACGTAGATGCAACCAGGACGAACTATGCGTCTTCAAATACCACATTCTGTTCCTCGTTGCCCTGCGCGACAGCATTCCTTACGGGTGATTAAAACTAAGATATTGTTACATATATGACCTGCGCGTTGCTGGATGTTGAAGAAGAGAACGATTAACAGTAGTGCCGCGAAAGGAAGACGAAGCTGAAGAAACCGTTGAGACTTGCCTGAACACTTGCTCTACTGTGCTGTGGACGCTTGCCCTTCACCTGCTGTGGTTTCTGTGCTAGCCTTCTGCCCCGTATCATCTTGGTGGAGGTGACCAAAGATCCCCGTGCGCACAGATTACCCCTTGCGCTGCCAAAACCTGGATTTGCGCAGTGGCCGCCATCTACCTGGGCTTTCAACGACGTCAACAACTACCACTATGACATCCGAGGCAGCCCCTACCATCGCGGCAACTTCGGCTCAGCCAGTCGTGCTCACAAAAATCCGCCACCCTCCCATATTTAATGGCGACAACAATACAGACGTGGGAGATTGGCTGGATGAGTACGAGCGTTGCAGCAAGAACAACCACTGGGACGCGACCATTATGCTGGCCAACATCATTTTCAATTTGGCGGGAACCGCTCGCACGTGGTTCCAAAATCACGAACAAGAGCTGGTGACGTGGACAATCTGTAAGCAAAATCTTCAGGACCTGTTCGGGAAGCCCATTGGTCGAGCTGTCGCAGCAAAAACAGAACTTTCATCTCGCATCCAATCCTCTACGGAGTCCTACCTTGCGTATATTCAAGACGTGCTTGCGTTGTGTCGCAAGGTCAACTGCTCAATGACGGAAAATGACAAGGTAGGCCATATCCTCAAGGGCATTGCGGATGATGCGTTCAACATCCTGCTCTGCATGAATTGCTCCACCGTCGAACAGTGCTTCAAGTCTGTCGAAAATTCGAGCAGGCTAAACAACGACGCCTCGTACATCGCTTTGAGCGCCTTCCAAACACCGCAGCTACATCATCCTGCGATGATCTGGCCCCTTTGCAACAACCTTCCCATCCCACGAACATGACTTGTATCGTCCGGAGAGAACTCGAGGCCTTAGCTCCTACACCACTCATGTCTCCGCTACCCGACACCGTGGCCATGATACAGGCTGTAGTTCGCCAAGAACTCGCAAACGTCGGCCTGTCCTCCAGCCCCGTGTCGCCCACGCCTCCATCCCACTCTGTTCCTGTAGTGGCTGCTGCTACTGCCAGCCCACCTTCCCCCCGTCGCTACCTTAGTCGCAATCCTGCAGAGTGGCGCACCTCAGACGACAGGCCAATTTGCTTCATTTGCTGTCGCGCCGGTCACACATCGCGTTATTGCCGTAGCCGTACCTTCTTCGCTCCTCGCTCCTATTACAACGCCGACCGCCGATACTACCAAGGACCTCGACGTTTCCCTGTCCAACAAGAGGAGCTTCGACCAGTCTACGATGCACCAGGACATTATCTTTCTCAACAAGATGAGACTCCAAACGAAACCGTTCCCCCTGCCCGTCGCACCAGCCGATCTCCATCCCCACTGGCTCGTCGATCCCGTTCACCGGTATCTCGCCGCAGCTCCTCCCCATCACACGCCGGTACCTACTCGGGAAACTAGCGAGTGCAGCGCCCTGGAGTGACGCTGCATTCCCGACCCGGACTGTCAACTCGGAACTGTCCCCCGCACCTAGACGAAACCTTGTTGATATTCTTGTGGACGGAGTCTCCGTTTCTGCCCTTATTGACACTGGAGCCCACATTTCTGTTCTCAGCTCCTCGCTCCGTCGACGTCTCAACAAAGTCCTCACACCTGCTTCCTCGTCTACCGTTTGTGTTGCTGATATCAACACAACTACTGTCATTGGTATGTGTACTGCGAGAGTTACCACTGCCGACCGCCACATCCCTGTGCTATTTACAGTCCTCACCAGTTGCCCTCATGAAGTTATATTAGGACTCGACTTTTTAACAGAACACTCCGCTCTCACTGACTGTTATTCTGGACTGATTCAGCTAGACCTGCCGCTCTGCCCTGACAACAAAGCTCCTGAAACTTCAACGCTCCGTCTTCGCTCCGCTACATTTAGTCGCCTACCACCAGAAGCCGCAGTGTATGTGCTGATGTCGCCTTTTCCCTCCGTTCCGGATGGCGACTACGTTGTTTGCCCCATAACTGACGTGACACTTGAGCGTAGCATCGCTCTACCTCACAATATAGTGCATGTAGCGAATAACAGCAATTGTATTCCAGTCCTTAAAGGGGCCCAAAACAGCCTTAGCGACACAGTTTCTCTATGCCTAGTATGTGATAGAATGTCGATGTAAGATTATCTTCCCGCAAGAATTTTTGAAATGCGGCATTTGGAAGCAGAGTTATTTGCAATCAAAATTTGAATATCTGCGCCTTCGCGGCTTTCCTCCTCGTTTCAACTTTTTATCACGCGCAAAGGCTGGCCCTCCTCCACGGGCCTCGCCCACTGACACGTCACCACTGGCGTGTTTGCGCTTTTACTTTTTTACCTAGCGCCGCACGCCGCAACTTCCGTTTTGGCGCGCTTGCTTGCCGATGCGCCGCGTGGGGCACTCGTCGTCTGCTTCATCGTCTGCTATGGCGCACATCGCTCTTCGGTGCAACTCGGAAGTTTTGTTTTCACGCTAAACATCCCTCGTGTTCACCTCATCCGCAATTTTGTGACATCGTGTGCGCGAGGTGTTTAGCACAGCTCTGGACTCGACTGTCCACTGTCTGAGTTCGCGAAGGCAGTTGTAGAAGCGTGGAATTGTCGCTTTGACGGGACATGAGCGGGAGGTTGCGACATTGTGCAGTCCCTGGCTGCGAAGGTATTGCAAATGACGGTAGCAAAAGCATTCTCCACAAAGTGCCTCAAGACGTCAATCTCCGCAAAGAGTGGCTACAGCTAATTGGACAACCAGCATCAGTGAAAAAATCGTCCATCTACGTTTGTGGACGGCATTTCTCTGCCGATGCCTATAATTTTAACCCGGACGTGGTTCGCAATTTCGGGATCTAAGCAAGACTGTATCTGCGTGAAGGAGTGGTACCAACGCTGTTTCTTCCAACACTGCCGGTAAGTGCAGAATGAAAAGATTGTGATAATATAGGTTTAGACGCAGTATCACCCAGGTAGTACCGAATATTAAAATATTGTTATAAAATTGTTATCCAAGTTGCCTGAATGTTGCTTGAAGTTTTGTCACATAAAAACAACATTAGTAGAACATTAAAAAGAGAGACATTATATTACTGTAGACTTTTAAATGTTATTATAATGCTGTATTATGTTTTATGTTGCATTATAAACATTATTTTAATGTTGATGTATGTTGCACACAATTTTTTCAATACTATGTTCTGAACGTTAAAGTAATATTTCAATCATTAAATATAAGCAACATAACATATATATTAAACACTAAGTCCGAGCACTTTTGGCATTTTTTTTCCAGTAACCATGTTTCTTGAATAACACTTCTCACCTAGAGAGTTGAGATGATTCCCACCGTAGAATGAAAGCACAGCCCTAATATTTTGTTAGAAATTGTTCCTTATTATCCATTCGCCACTATCACTTATGGAACACCCATCGGCAATGGATATAAAACCTTGACTATGATTTTTGTTCAGAGGTGAGTGTTGGAGTTGGGTTGTATTATGGAGTTGTAATGCATTGTGGACTTTGCAAAGTGCGCAAGCTGTGTACCATCACGAGCGGTGGCCCTAC